>OW121743.1:52513258-52670570 GCA_933228675.1 Stomorhina lunata | reverse complement strand
CGTTTTTTTTAATATTGGACGAGACTAGTCCTTTTTTAACCACGGTTAAATGCCAGAATTTGGATTTTCTGAAAATTTTCATAGCAAGATTACAAAATATCAAGTAATAATTAGCGAATTTTAATAAAAAAAAAGCACGAAAATAATTGTTTTTGGTAAGATTAAGTGTTTTTTATTATCGAAAAATCATTTTGATTCATACAAAAAATTGTCACCCTAATGGTCATATATTAACGTACAATTTTTCATATAAAAACTGCTTATTTTATCAATTAATCATCAGAATTTTATGATTTTAATGAAAATAAAACATTTTTATACCCTTCACCTCCATAGGTGGAAAGGGTATTATAAGTTTGTGTTGATGTTTGTAACACATAGAAATATTTCTCTTAGACCCACCTTTTAGTATATCAATAGGCTCAGAATCACTTTCTGGGTCGATTTAGCGATGTCCGTCCGTCCGTCCATCCGTCTGGCTGGCTGGACCCCCATGTAAATCTTGTAATCAAACTACAGGTCGTAGTTCTACAGATAATTTGATGAAATTTGGCACAGATCATTTTTTTGATAATGGGACCATGGCTATTGAAATTCGTCAACATCGGTCCATTATTTATGGTACCTCCCATAGGTCACATTTCCCGGAATTGATATATTGGCCGCAAATATCAATATTTTTTCATGAAATTTAAAACAGATACTGCACATGTAAACCTAAATCACTGTGCCAAATTTCGTTAAAATCGGTCCACATTTGACCATAGCTACCGTACAAACTCTTCTTTAAAAACGCACTAAATGAGACAAAAACAAGTAAGAAAGCGCTATAGTCGGTCAAGCCGACCATACGATACCCTTCACCACTAAGGTCAAAGGTGTTATTTTTCCTGTATAAAGACAAATATTTGCTAAATTTTGCCATCATACAAACATTTTCTCAAAACGTATATATTCAACCTGTTTCCGTCATTTGGACTTATATGAGAGCTAGGGTCAAATGTGGCCCGATTATCTCGAAATTTGGCAAATTGATTACGGTTGTTACAAAAATTATGTATGCAAAAAATAAACTCAACATTTTCATTATCTTTAGATTTACGAGCGTTTTAGTGATTTTTTGACTTATTTAGTGCGTTTTTGAAGAAGAGTTTGTATGGGAGCTATGGTCAAATGTGAACCGATTTCAACGAAATTTGGTACAGTGATTTAAGTTTACATAAGCAGTATCTGTTTTAAATTTCATGAAAAAATATTGATATTTGTGGCCAATATTGCAATTCCGGGAAGTGAGACCAATGGGAGGTACCATAAATAATAGACCGATTTTGACCAATTTCAATAGCCATAGTCCCATTATCAAAAAATTATCTGTGCCAAATTTCATCAAATTATCTTTAGAATTGCGACCTGTAGTTTGATTACAAGGTTTACATGGGGGTCCAGCCGTCCAGCCAGACGGACGGACGGACGGACATCGCTAAATCGACTCAGAAAGTGATTCTAAGTCTATTGGTATACTAAAAGGTGGGTCTACGACAAATATTTCTATGCGTTACAAACATCAGCACAAACTTATAATACCCTTTCCACCTATGGTGGTGAAGGGTATAATCACTAAAACGCTCATAAATCCGAAAATTATGACAATTTTAACTCTATTTTTTGCACACATAATTTTTGTAAAAACTGTAATCAATTTGCTAAATTTCAAGATGATCGGTTCACATTTGACCCTAGCCCCCATATAAATCTAAATGGCGAAAAAATTTATAAGCCTTAAGAAAATGTTCGTTTTTTGACAAAATTTAGGAAATATTTGTTTTATAGATGAAAAAGTACAACTTTGACTTTAGTGGTGAAGGGTATCGTATTGTCGGGCTTGACCGACTATAGCACTTTCTTACTTGTTTTATATAATATATTACAATTCGAAATGCTTTTGTAGAACTAGGGCTGCTGCTTTAATCAAATAGCTCTTATAAAATCAAAATTTCATCATTTAGCAAATATATTTGTATAAATTTTTTTTCCAAAAATTTCCCTTAAAAAAACAACCAATAGTTTAACTTCTTTAAGTGTTTAAAAAAAAATATTTAGTCTTATTTTTTGTTACTAAAATTTTGTTATTATTTAAACTTTCTCTAACTCTATTTCTTAATTTATTTAAAAATTTTCTTTTTGTTTTTTTTTATTAAAATAAAAAACTGTATTAAAATCCTTTCTTAACACCGATATTTAAATTAATATATATCATTTCCTCCCTAACTTTTTTAAACCTATTTTTCTTTATTTGATTACCAAAAACAAAAAAAAAATATTTTAAATGTCGATGTGTTTTGAAAACTCCCTCTTTCTTTCATATTAAAAAACGCTTAGCAGAATTCAGTAAGTAACAACAACAATAAAAAAAATACAAAAAAAAAATACAAAAAATACCAAAAAAAAATCTAAAAGTAATTTAAAATAAAATATGAATTTAAAACAGAAATTATTTATTTAATCGATATTTTTGTGTGAGTAAATACAAGAAAAGAACACAAACAAATTTTAAAGAACACAAAAGCATTTTTTTTATATATAAATTATAAATAAAGTACATATTTAGTATATATTTATTTGTATATAAATATATGAAACTAAAAACTTAAATAAACACATATTTTTTTTAGTAGTTATTATTATTTAAACAATAACATATACATACATAAATAACTAAACCAAACTTTACCACAAAACTAACACACATACATTTACTTATAGAATGTCCTATAGATTTTCTATAAAATGCCCTTTTTGTGCTTTGTTGTGTTTTTGACAGAAAAAAACTAAAATAAATTAATAAATAGTTACAAGAATTTAGATATTAAAATTTTATATGTTTTTGAAGACAAATAAATTTCCATATGTTGCCACTAGATTTCTCACAATATCTTACAGTGGTTCAAAAAGGCTTCGAATATAACTCGATATTATGTGGGCCCATAAACAATTACGATTAAAAGTCAATTCGGTAATTTCGAAATATTCGATTCCAGAACATAATTACACGGTGCCTTTACTATAACTCCTCTTACTCTGCGCTTCTGAAATATGGAACATTTTCTAAAACTAACAAAATTACTAGTTACTTTCATAAATAAACTATCGTTCAAAATTTACGAGTAATTTCACCTATTTCGGAATCTGTCCATCAGTTTTAAACAACTGGTCAAGACAGTTGTATGTGCTTCTTTCACAATGTGTGTGTAAGTGTGTGCCTATATAAATGTTCAGGTCTGTGTATTAATGTTAGTTAGTAAATGTTGTTATTGGTAGATTTCAACATTTTAGGTCAACACCTTCTAGCCATGCAATATGATAATTAAACAAAAAAAAAAAAAAAAAAGAACAAACTTAATTGAAAATTAATAACTTTTACTAGACAAACATTTTGTAATGGAAAGAAAACTTAAAGCAAATATTTTAATATTTATAACTTAAATATTAACTAAGAGGGTATATTGCTCTAAAGGGATTAAAAACGTGCTGGTCAAAACTTAAATACAATACAATTAAGGTTTTGTGCAAAACTTTGTCATACATTCATAATACAAAACTTATGAAGTATTTGTTATTGTTTTAACTATAAAGTACTTTATCTTCATATAATATATTTTCTGAATGGTAGTTTTTGTAGAAAAAGGGTAATTTTGATGCTAAAAAGAACCTTTACCTTTATTTATATTTTTTATTCTAAGATTAATTTTTTTTTACAAAAGGTACTTCTGATAGAAATTTAAATTTTTTATTGCTTTTCATAATGAAGGTACTTTTTTTCCAGAATTATTTTTTTTTACCCCGTAAAGTACTTTATATGTATTTTTTAATGACTTCCACTATCCTAAGATTCAATAACTATATCTATTAGTACCTACAACTTTCTTGTATGGCAGAAACTTTCGTTGTACTAATGGATAAGTTTCTTTTATACAAGAATTTAGCTTTTAACTGCGGCACTTTGTCTGCTGAATCTGAAAATGATTTCAGTTTTTTTTCGTTGGATCTAGTTTTTGGGACATTCCGGTATGTGATGAAAATCGATATAAAACATAGACTTTAATCCGTTTGGCTGATATCTTATCTTTCATTTCGGTTTGAATTTTTTGTGAAAATGTGGAAAATTATCTCTAAAATATATCTGAAATTGATCGATTTGAAAACGATTTATTTCAATAATAAGAAAGAATAAGAATAATTTTTTTGGCTGTAAATTCTATGATATCTCTAAAACAACTATGCGGATTAAGAAAAATGTGAAAAATGACTTGAAGATATAATTATTAAATTATTCTCGAATTTAGGTTTTTCTTATTTGCTCAATATAGTCGGCCGTTTAGGAGTTATATTAACACCAAAGTTATATCTCGAAAACTAGAGCCAACTCGGAAAAATGAATGTAATTTTTGGATTAAACCAATGTCATCTAGATCTTATTAACATATCTCGTGCTTCAATATCTTGTTGATCTGTGTAATTTTTATTGAAAAAAATTGTTTCATTTGTTGTTTTTAAAATTTTTTTTACACTAAAACAAACTAAAGCGTTTTTTCATCATTCCAAAAATATATATTTTATTATTGCAAATGGTACTTTTTTAATTGAAAATATAATTTTGTTATTGTAAATACTTGTGTTGCTCCAAAAAGGTACTTTTGTTACCCAAAAAAGTACTTTTATTATTTCAAATGGTATTTTTGTTGATCCAAAAAGGTACTTTTGTTACTCCAAAAAAGTACTTTTGTTACTTCAAAAGATATTTTTTTATAATAAGTACTTTTGTTATCGCAACAGAAAAATTTTTAAATAAGAACATGTATTTTTTGGGTTGAATATTCCACTATCACCGATTCGAAATAGATCATAAAGAGATCGGTAAAAATAAAGAATTTTTTAAACATTTAAAAAAAACGTAACTATTTCTTTTGACACTTTCTTATGCCGAAATCATTTAGTAGTTAATTTTGTTAGCTTTGTATATATAACTTCTTCAATTGCCCCAAAAGTTACTTTCTTTATGACAAATCTTACTTTTATTTTAAAGCATTGATGGACAAAAAGAAAATTTGATTGTATTTGTGAGCGAAAGAGAGGATACACTGGCAGAAGCACGAATCGATATAAATTTGGTTGTTTATTTCTGTTTTATTTCAGTTACCGCCGAACCAGCGAGGAATGAACATGAGGAGGAGTATTGTCCTTTTTTTTGTTATTTTTAGTAAACAAATATTAATTATTTGTTTTCTATAGAAAAAATGTATTTTTCTATAGATATCTTATATTATCATAAGAAAATATACTGTTTCTTATAAATAAAAAATTACTTTTTCTATAGAACAAATTACTTTTTCTATAGAAAAAATTACTTTTTGTATAAAAAAAATTACTTCTCTATAGAAAAAATTAATTTTAATATAGAAAAAATTGCTTTTATTATAGAAAAAATTACTTTTTCTATAGAAAAAATTGATTTCTCTATAGAAAAAATTACTTTTTCTACAGAAAAAATTACATTTCTATAGAAAAAATTACTTTTCTATAGAAAAAATTACTTTTCTATAGAAAAAATTACTTTTCTGTGGAAAAACTTACTTTTCTATAGAAAAAATTACTTCTTCTATAAAAAAAAAATAAAATTACTGTTACTTCAATAGAAAAACTTTTTTTCTTTAGAAAACTTATCTTCTAACTTAACTTCTACAGAAAAACATATTCTTTCTATAGAAAAACTTATTGTTTGCATAGAACAACTTTTTTTCCATAGAAAAACTGATTTTTTTATTGTAAAACTTTTTTATATAAAAACTGAATTAAATAATTAGCATTAAAATAATCTCATATAACATCAGAACATCTCGCAGTGTATCTGGAAAAAAAAAACAACAAAATTTGATCAAAATAACGGCTTAACTAAAGAGCATAAGAAAAAGGAGGCGTTGCTTGCAAACAATTGTTTGATGAAATGTCCATCAATGTTTTAAAGGTATTTTGTCGTGATGAAAGGTATTTTATAATGACAAAAGTATTATTTTTTATGTTTCTTAAGTACGATTTTGTTATCGTAAAAGGTACTTTTGTTATCGTGAAAGGTACTTTTGTTATCACAAAAGGTACATTTTTATCGTAAAAGGTACTTTTGTTATCGTAAAATCTACTTTTTTATCGTAGAATTTATTTTTGTTAGTGTACTTTTGTTATCGTTAGAGGTATTATTGTTATCGTTATAACTAATTTTGTTATTGTTAAAGTTCTTTTGTTTTATTAAAAGGCACTTATATCTCATAAAAGTTACACTCATTATAAATAAATTTTGAATGCCATTTTTGTTCCTAAAAAAAAGCTCTTGTTATCTTTGAAGGTAGTGTTATCCTAAAAGGTACTTTCTAAACACTTCACCTATAGGTGATAGTAATAAGTAAATAAGTTTGTCATTCAGTTTTAACTTCTTCATTATTCGTATTTATACCGTTCGACTCAGAATCGAATCGAGAGTCGATTAAGCCATGTCCGTCCGACCGTCTGTCAGTCCGTTCGTCTGTCTGTAGAAATTGTGAACTCATAAAGTAATTTCATCAAAATGTGTACATAAATAACTGAGCTATGTCCAATATACCTATTGCCTAAAATACATCTTGCACCCTTAGGATATTTTTATTATTTTATGATATTTTAATTATCCTAAGAGGTTCCTTCTTTTTGATGTTAAAAATTTACTTTTTCTTCTCACAAAAAGTTATTTTCTAATCCAAAAAGGTACTTTGTTATCCAAAAAGTACTTTTGTCATCCTTGAAGGTGACATCATCTAAAGACATGATATTCGTATCCCTAAGGATATGTATACCCTACGCAACCATCAAAAAGAAGGGTATAATAAGTATGAGTTGATCTGTGTAATGATATACCGATCCGCTAAGATTAAATTTCTTAGTCGATTTTACAATGTCTAGTCTACAATCCGTCTGTACGACTGTCTAGCTGAGGGTTCACGAAAACTTCTTATAAAAGTATAAAAGTTAATTTGAAGGAAATTGGTACATACACTTATATTGGTATAATGACAATTGCTATTGAAACTGGCCATTGTTTCAGGTACCTTCTATAGGTCTGGTCACAAATTTTTATATATTTCTATGCAGTTTAAATTGGCCATTGTTACAGGTACCTTCTATAGGTCTGGTCAGAATTTTTTGTATATTTCTAAGTTAAAAACTTTGTTGAAATCTGTCCACATTTGATCATAGCTCCCATTCAAGACTTACAGTCAAAAATAACTTTAATTTGACACAAAAATTACAAAAACGCTCGTATTTCTGATAATTTTTATATAACCAATTGAAACAATTGATGCACATTTAAACCTAGCTTTTATATAAATAAGACCCAAGAAATAATATAAATATATATGTAATATAATAAGTAGTGTAGGGTATCAAATGGCCGGGTTTGGCCGACTATTCTTCTGTTATCCTAGACTCCCAATGAAGCATAGGGCCTCAAAGTACTATAATACTTGGCCGACTATAATACTTTGTTATTTGTTTAGTTATTCTAACTTAATAGTACTTTTCTTATTTTTAACTTTTGTTGCATTAAAATGTACTAAAAGTTAAAAGGTGTCTTGTTTGGTTGATTTTATTGAGTTGAAAGCATTTTTAAATTTCTTCGTAATATTTCCGATGACATCATTTGAATAAAAATTGGGCTTCTAAAACTATTAAACAAATATTAATGTCTTTCTATTAGTCATACACTTTACAAGACAATACATTAAACGATTAATATCAAAATTAAGAACATCTGTTTTGTTATTTTGTTCAAAAACGAAACTAAAAGAAATTTCACTCTTAGCAATTCATTCATAAATCACTTGGGTCGTATGAGTAATTATGATCGTATGAGTAATTTGGTTTGATAATACTAATACGCTCCATTGAACTAACAAAAAAGTACGCTTACATAGATTTTAAAATTGAAAAATATAATCTGATAACTCTTTAAATATACAATTGCAATTATAATTGAATCATTCAAAATGTTTCCATAAGATTAAAATATTTTCCTAGTCATTAGCTGGGCAAACAAACAAACACAAATTTTGTCCATATCTTTGCCAAAATTGAATATTTCTCAAGTGTCTTAACATGTTTTGTTAATAAGCCTTTTAATTAAATCATTTATCAGTTGGTTTAATCATTTGTTAGTTTTAAATGTTTATAATTTTCAAACTCTTTAATATTTTACATGTGTGGCCTTTGTCTGAACGAACAAGATTTTTACATTTGAATATTAAATTGGCCAAAATTTATTATTAAAACTAGATCAGAGGGGAAGAGTAAATATTTGATTTTATTTTGTGAATTATTTATGTTTAGAATATAAAATATGTATTGTAATATTTTAGACAAAAACGATAAATAATTTCAAATATTATTTTAAATAATTCGTTTATGTGTTGGTTGATTCTATTTAGGATTACAACACAATTTTATATCGGGTGTTTTTTTTTGAGGTATAGAACTTTAAGTTGGCATCACTTTTTTAACTGGCGGCCATTTTGTCAGCTGTCAAGTGATTGATATTTAGTTTGGTTTGCCATTTCATCATGAACAGGTTGACAAAAGAACAACGCTTGCAAATCGTGCAAATTTATTTCGAAAATAATGGTTCAGTTCGCGAAGTTTACCCCAAGCTCCGTCCATTTTATGGTCGACATAATCGTCCATCAGAGCAATTAATTCGGTTAACCATGGATCGTTTTCGCACTACGTTTACTCTATGTGATAATACGCATCCGCAGCACGTCGAACAGTGCGCACCGAAGAAACAATTGCCGCTGTAGAGCAAAGTGTTGAAGAGGACCCGAATGAATCGATTCGCCACCGTGCACAGCAATTGATGCTTTGTCCATCAACTTTATGGAAGATTTTGCGCAAAGATCTTGGCTTGCGACCTTACAAGATCCAGCTTGTGCAAGAATTAAAGCCCCGAGACCATGCAATGCGTCGTGATTTTGGTGTATGGGCCGAAAATGAGATTGATCTCGATTCTGATTTTCATCGCAAAATTTTGTTCAGTGATGAGGCTCATTTTTGGTTGAATGGCTACGTCAACAAGCAAAATTGCCGCATTTGGAGTGAAGAGAATCCACATGAGACCCTTGAGACGCCATTACATCCACAAAAACTGACTGTTTGTTGTGCTCTATGGGCTGGTGGAATCATTGGCCATACTTCTTCCGAAATAATGCTGGAGAATCAGTTACCATAAATGGAGACCGGTATAGAGCCATGATAACCGACTATTTTGTTCCCCAATTGGATGGCATGAATGTGGATGAGTTGTGGTTCCAATAAGACGACGCTACATGCCACACAGCGCACGTCACAATTGATTTATTGAAGGAAACATTCGATGAGCGCATAATTTCACGGAATGGACCTGTCAATTGGCCACCAAGATCGTGCGATTTGACACCACTGGATTATTTTCTTTGGGGATATGTGAAGTCGCTCGTCTACGCCAACAAACCAGAAACGGTAGGGGACTTGGAAGCCAACATTCGTGGCGTTATTGCCAACATACGGCCCCATATGCTCGAAAAAGTTGTTGAAAATTGGACCTGTAGAATTGGCTTTATTCGAGCCAGCCGCGGCGGCCACATGCCCGAAATCATATTTAAACATTAATGGCATAAAATTATCCTTAAAATAAAGCCAAATTGATGGACATTAAAACGATTTTCTTGTGTTTTATTTCAATTCGAAGTTCTATACCTCTTAAAAAAACACCCATTACAAGACCAAATATTTTAAGCTAAACAAATGCATTTTAAAATGCAGTATTTTTGATAGAATTAGGCTTTAGATAATGTAATATACTTGTAATATATGATATGTAGGTATTAGAGCTAATTAACATGCAGAGCAGCATAACTCGAATTTGTTAAATTCAAACCCAATTTTTAAACAAAATTATGTTTTAATAACATCAATCATTTTTGATGTGATATTTTACTGCTTTTGGTCACATAACAAAATGCAGAATATTTTGATTATTTCGTTTTTAAATTTTCTATTTTATATGTATGAAAATATTTAAGAATTTTTTGACTTATATCACTATTGTTATAAACTGACGTTTTGTTCTTAATTAGGATGCATTTGATATGATAAAGTATTTTGTGTAAAACAAAAATTTTTTGAATATTTTAAAGGTAAAAATATCTGGAAAATGTATTTGTATGCGTTTTGTGTAATAAATGCAAAAAATTATAACAAAAGCTCCTCTTATGAGCTAAAGTATCTTATTTAACATTTAAAACGCTTTCATGTGTTAACGAAAATTCTTTTTGAAGTGACAAAAGTACATTTTAGAATAACAAAAGTACCTTTTAGAAAAATAAAAGTACTTTTTAGAATAACAAAAGTACTTTTTTAGATAACAAAGGTTCCCTTTGAGGTTGCAAAATAACAAATATACCTTGTACAAAAATGTATCATTTAAGATAACCTTTTAAATTAACCCTCTACGAATGACATAAATATTCTTTGCTATTATTTTGACGTGACTGACAGAGATCATTTTCATGACTTATATTTTCCAAGATCTGATTTGTAAAACCTTTATAAAACCCCTTTCATTTACTGTTAATGAGTATAAATTATTATTTTTATAGTAATTTCAAAGCTAAAAGTTTTGTTTCCAACACTTTTGTCTTAGAAGATACTACGTTACTGATTTTCCCCTTTTTATCAACAAAATTAAAAAAAAGTACCAATCACGTGTCTTATATTTATTTAATGTTAATCGACCTGTCTGTAAATTATTCTTCTGGCCTCATTTGCTAAAAACCAAAACCTTACCTTGAAGATTTTCCCATTTTCACCCTTTTGTACCCCATTTATCGTCAAAGTACCAAATACGTATTAAATGATTTTTTAGTACTTTTCAGCTGTGGTATAAATTGAGTTTTTATGTTTATTAGTTTAAAAGAATGTACAAAAATATAGGTTTTACCCTTTTTCACCCTTATTAGTGTTATTTCCAGATAAGTACCAAATACGTAAAAACTTATTTTTCTTTCCGATCTGATGATGTTGGTTTCGGAAATATGATGTTACTAATTTCTCCCTTTTCTACCCTGTTTTAACCCTTTTGTACCCAATTTATCGCCAATATACCAACCACGTTTTTAATGCTTTTTTAGTACTTATCAGTTGTGGTGTAAATTGAGTCTCTTTGTCTATTAGTTCGAAAGATACGCGTGGATTTAAAAAAGTACCAAAATATAGTTTTTTCCCTTTTCCACCCTTATTAATGGAATTTCCAAAAAAGTACCAAACACGAGTCCCCCTATTTTCTAGCCGATCCAAATCCAATTTCAACTTCGTTTCTATCGATGTTGATTTCGGAAACATGATTTTACTAATTTCTTCCTTTTCTATCCTGTTTTGCCCCCTAAGGGGCCGAATTTTAAAAAAGTACCGAATACGGGACACGCATTCGGTACTTTTTTAAAATTCGATTAATTTTTAGTGCTGATCTCAGATCAATTAAGTTTTTGTACCAAACACGTGGGTTATATTTCTTCAATGTGAATCGACCAGTCAATAAACTATTCTTCTGTCTTCATTAAAACCCTAACCTAGAACATTTTCCCGTTTTAACCCTTTTACACCCAATTTACCGTAAATGTACCAAGCACGTGTTTAGTGCTTTTTAAGTCCTTATCAATTGTTATGTAAATTAAGTCTCTATATTTATTAGTTCAAAAGAAACGTATGGGTTAAAAAAAGTACAAAAATATCGATACTGGTTTCGGAGATATGATGTTACTAATTTCTCTCTTTTCTACCCTATTTTACCCCTTAAGCGGCAGAATTTTAAAAAAGTGCTAAACACTTATCCCCTAGTCAAGGTCAAATCAAATCTCAAACCAATTTAGTTTTTGCTTCTATCGCTTTTTTAGGATATATAATGTTACCAATTTTTCCTCTAAATTGAAAAAAGTACCAAATACCAATTTTGTATTTCCTATAAATTAAGTGATATACAAAGTTAACAAATTAGCCTATCCCCGTTTTACCCCAAAATCAAAAAAAGTACCAAAGACGTGTTTGATATTTTTTTCTTGCTTACCATCATCGCTTATAATTTTGTTTCTGCCTTGATTGGTTCAAGAGATACACATGGGTTAAAAAAGTACCAATAATTTATTTTTACAAGTGTTTTCATATTTTTGCAACTGGTCCCAACGCAATTTAAGCCCTAAAGTTTTCTTCCGGAGATATACCATTTTTTTCCCCTTCTTAGTGGATCTATGCATCGAAAAAGGAACCCGCTGTTGGGTTGGGCGATGATGAGTCAGTCACGCTAGAGTTTTATATATGTGACGCGCAAAATAGAAATTAACCGGTCTGGTTCGGGAGAGTCATCTTAAAGATTTAAATATGCGCTGTCACAATTTTAATATAAAATAAAAAGTACCTTTTGAAATAAAAAAATGTATTTGAAATAAAAAGTACCTTTTGAGATAATAAGTACCTTTTGAAATAAAAAGTACATTTTGAAATAAAAAGTATCTTTAAAACGTACCTTTTGAAATAAAAAGTACCTTTAAAACGTACCTTTTGAAATAAATATTAATTTTGAAATAAAAAGTGCCATTTGAAATAAAAATTCCTTTTGAAATAAAAAGTACCTTTTGAAATAAAAATTCCTTTTGAAATAAAAATTCCTTTTGAAATAAAAAGTACCTTTTGAAATAAAAATTCCTTTTGAAATAAAAAGTACCTTTTGAAATAAAAATTCCTTTTGAAATAAAAAGTACCTTTTGTAATAAAAAGTACCTTTTGAAATAAAAAGTACCTTTTGAAATAAAAAAAGTACCTTTTGATAAAAAAAGTACCTTTTGAAATAAAAACTAACTTTTTAAATAAAAATACCTTTTGAAAGAAAAAGTACCTTTTGAAATAAAAAGTACATTTTGAAATAAAAAGTACCTTTTGAAATAAAAATAACCTTTTGAAATAAAAAGTACCTTTTAAAATAAAAAGTACCTTTTAAAACAAAAAGTACCTTTTAAAATAAAAAGTACCTTTTAAAATAAAAAGTACCTTTTTAAATAAAAACAACCTTTTAAAATAAAAAGTATCTTTTGAAATAAAAAGTATCTTTTGAAATAAAAAGTACCTTTTGAAATAAAAAGTACCTTTTGAAATAAAAAGTACCTTTTGAAATAAAAAGTATCTTTTAAAATAAAAAGTACATTTTGAAATAAAAAAGTACATTTTGAAATAAAAAAGTACCTTTTGATAAAAAAGTACCTTTTGATAAAAAAGTACCTTTTGATAAAAAAGTACCTCTTGATAAAAAAAAGTACCTTTTGAAATAAAAAGTACCTTTTGAAATAAAAACTAACTTTTGAATAAAAATACCTTTTGAAATAAAAAGTACCTTATGAAATAAAAAGTACCATTTGAATTAAAAAGTACCTTTTGAAATAAAAAGTACCTTTTGAAATAAAATGTACCTTTTGAAATAAAATGTATCTTTTGATATAAAAAGTACCTTTTGAATTAAAAAGTACCTTTTGAAATAAAAAGTACCTCTTCAAATAAAAAGTACCTTTTAAAATAAAAAGTACCTTTACAATTAAAAAGTACCTTTTTGAAATTAAAAATTCCTTTTTAAATAAAAAGTAATTTTTGAAATAAAAAGTAAATTTTGAAATAAAAATACCTTTTGAAATAAAAAGTACCTTTTACCTTCTGAAAAAAAATTAAAATTTTTGAATTTCTTAATAAACCAACTTTCCTCAACAACTTTTGCTTAAATTCTATCTAAATAAATCACTTTAATTTAAACCCCAAAGTAACTTTTCTAAAAGCTAAAAAATATATATTCCAAAGTGCGAAAGGAAAACATTTGTTTTTCCTTATTCCTTTGGTAAAACTCCGTGGAATTGCAGAAAAACATTAATCTTTTACGGTCAATAAACAAAGTATTGCACATAAAAAACAAGAAATGTAAGAACACGGAACAACTTTTCCCACATACAACTTTTGTACAAGTGCATTTAAGAACAAAAAAACAAGATAAGAAATTTCGAATAAAAAAATTAAACCTAAAAATCCATAAAAAAAACACTTGCTCTGGTGTCATGTATTTTTTTCAAAGCTTTCAACATTTCTCTAGTTTAAGTCTATTAAAAAAAAATGTAATGCATTTGAGGTTTTTTATAGATTTTGTTGAACATGTTTTCATTTTTTTTTTGTATAGGAAAATATCGCTGATGTACTTAAATTGGGTCTATATCAAGATTTTAGATTTTCAATACTAATATCTTTATTTAGTAGGATTTGATTTGCAAAATAACTTTTTTGCTTGACTATGATAACACTACTCCACAAAATGAAACTTTTTGCGTTACAATTGACCACCACTATATTTTCATTATTACATATATTTTTATAATTACAAAAACGGTCGAGATTTAAAATTCTACATTTTTTTTTATAAAATTTGCCACTTAATTTTATCATATCTTGAAAACGTATTGTTCAGTTTTGTTGAAAATTACAGAATTTTCGACCACTTTTTGACACATATTGGCCGGTATTTCAGACAAACTTGACGAATGTTGGTTTTTCGAAAATTTAAATGTTTGATGTATTTAAGTGATTAATCTGTTGCCATCACTTAAGCTTTAGAAGAATTTTGGAGATTTCCCTTCATAAATTTTTGAAAAAAAATGTTGGATCATTTTAGTCCCCATGTATGTCAAAGGGTTAACAAAATATTTTCCATAAAACAATATAACCATTCTTACAAATAACTATTTTCATTAATTTTGATCGAAATTCGCCACTAAATACATAACATTTCGTATTTTTGACACTAAAAATCCAAATTTTGACCTTTGACCCCCTATGAAAAAAGGGTCCAGCTCACCCACTATCAAAGAAAGTTCTAGTGGACATTCCTCAATGACCGGGCAATAAAATTCAGTATTAGCTTTATCAAAAGAAAATTTAAATAATGTCCTAAAATTTACTTTTTCGCCAAATTTTACAATTTCAAGTCTCAGGTACGGCGAAACCATATGAGATATTAAGCTGAACTTTTCAGAATTTTATTACCACATCTGTCTATTTTTACATGCTGATCAAAAATTTTTAGATTTTGAATATTTTTTTAGCAAAATTTTCTAAAACTTAAAAAATGAGTTTTGAAACGGTCCTTAAACAAAAGTACCATTTTCAGTATAAAAAACTATGTAAATTAATTTAAATTTTAATAAATTTCAATTATTTAGTACTAATAAGTCTTTAGATGATGAGAAATGTCTCACTTTATAATTTCTGTACTCTAATGTTATTTTTTTTGGTGCATATCCTTAGGCGTGTTGAAAGGAACACGAATTTTCTGGGGCAAACTGCAATAACTTTAAAACTACTACATGGATTTTTAGTTTTTATGATTCGAATGAAAGCTGATTTAGTTGTCTTCTACCTCCAATTATTGGTTTTGCCAAAAACTTATTCTTATTGGTTAAAATTTACCAAAACCCGAAAAAACTCCAAATTTTCCCCCATACAAATGGGTCCTAGGAATAAATGTCCCGTGCACAACCTCATTACATTGACCTAGTAAGACAAAATTTTTTTCTGAGCACCTAAGAATGTAGTGTATCGATTTGTAACCCAAGCGTATCGAATTTCAATAAATGTTATTTTTTCGCTCTACCACTCCAGTCTTTTCAAATTTCTTCACAATTTTGCCAATTGCTTTTGGATCTATAACAACCAATTCGATTTATGCCCCTTTCCTATCACATAAGCGGTATGAACTTTCAGCTGCATTGTTTTAAACTTTTCTCTAGTGATTTTTTTTTTTCACTAAAATTATTTGAAAAGTAACTAAAATTTTCTTACACAAACAACTTAGACATCTAAAACTAGAAAAAAAAACACATCAAAGGATTTGCTAACAAAACGCAAAAGAATATGTCCCCAATTGAAAATAAAGAAATAAAAACTCGTGAAACAAAGAAAATAGTTTCTCTTTAATAAAACTTAATATCAGACAAAAAAAAAGTAAAGCATACTTTAACAAACTATTTCCACCTTTTGTAATTCACTACTAAAAACTACTTAAACAACTAAACTCAACTCAACACTCAGTCTTGCTCGGTGTTACAAAAACAATTACAACCAACAACAAAAGCCATATGTATACTCAGACTTATACATACGTACATACACACATACGTACACACATACATACATACAAACATTGCAATTTACCTACACTTATACACTTCTAACCAATTTATTTGCTTGCCACTTCTTGTCTCCTTGTCTTGTTTTTAGTTTTTTTTTGTTGTTATCCTTATTTCTTGTTTCTCTTAAAAGAAAAACTACATCCTTAAGCCTTCTTATAGTTGTAACAATTGTCGCTCTTTTATTCTTTAAGTTTTTGTTCGTGTTGCCGTTTTCCCCCCTTTCAAACAGGTGTATGTGTATGTATGTGTTTGTGTCATCTTTATTTCTTTACTTTTTTCTTGCTAATAGTTATTATCCTCTTCTTTCTAATGCTTTTCTATCCCTTTTCTAAAATAGTATTTCTCTTTTTTATGTAAATATCTTATTTTTCGTTTATTATTTTGTATGTATGTATGTACTTGTATGGTATTAGTGTATTTTTATTATATTTAATATATAAATAATAACTAAAAATGAACTTAAATATGACTCAAGTCCCTCCAATGTATATACATATGTATTTTATTATATTATATTATTAACAACAACAATAGTACAACAAATGAAAATTAATAACAACTACAAAGTATACTACAGTACAACAACAAAAAACTACCCTAAAAAAGGTACTTAAGAACGATATATTGGGTTTACAAATAAGATCTCAAAGACTATCTTTAAAATCGCATTTTCTCGCGACTAAGAGTGCTAACGGCTTTTGATTTTATTTAAGTCTTAAGGATTTCAATAAAGCTTACTATTTCTAAAATTTACTTGGATAAAGTTATATTTCTAAATTAAAAATGTATTAAAGTATGTAATAGAAAATCTTCCTTGAATGACTTGGTGGGATTCACATAAGGTTTACTCCCTATAGAAGACTTCTTTTCATGACAAAACTTCTCAAACCATATCTAACGCTTAATTATACCCTTCACACCATAGGTGGATGTAACGCATAGAAATATTTGTCTTAGACCCACCTTTTAGTATACCAATAGGCTTAGAATCACTTTCTGAGTCGATTTAGCGATGTCCGTCCGTCCGTCCGTCTGGCTGGCTGGACCCCCATGTAAACCTTGTAATCAAACTACAGGTCGTAATTCTTAAGATAATTTGATGAAATTTGGTACAGATCATTTTTTTTTTTTTGATAATAGGACCATGGCTATTGAAATTGGTCAAAATCGGTCCATTATTTATGGTACCTCCCATAGGTCCCTTTTCCCGGAATTGACATATTGGCCACAAATATCAATATTTTTTCATGAAATTTAAAACATATAATTCTTATGTAAACCTAAATCACTGTACCAAATTTCGTTGAAATCGGTCCACATTTGACCATAGCTCCCATACAAACTCTTCTTTAAAAATGCACTAAATGAGACAAAAAAAAATCACTAAAACGCTCGTAAATCCAAAGATATTGAAAATTTTGAGTTTATTTTGTACAGAATTTTTGTAACAACTGTAATCAATTTGCTAAATTTCGAGATAATCGGTCCACATTTGACCCTAGCTCTCATATAAGCCCAAATAATGGAAACAGCTTAAATATATAAGTTTTAAGAAAATGTTTGTATGATGGCAAAATTTAGCAAATATTTGTCTTTATACAGGAAAAATAACATCTTTGACCTAAGTGGTGAAGGGTATCGTATGGTCGGGCTAGACCGACTATAGCGCTTTCTTACTTGTTTTTGTCTAATTTGGAAGTGGACTTTAGTGTTAGTAGTTCAGGTAAATATGTATCCGAGTAAACTTGTATGGCCCTTCTCACTATAACCAAATTGGAGCTGCTATTGGTCTTGCGGCAAATTAAAAAGACTGAATTAGTTCAGAAGAAGCTGCAAAACTCCACCAGTAAAACCTATATTCTTATACCTATACTTAAAGCCTTAAATTGCTAACGATGTTAAGACTAGGTGGCTCAACATTTCATCTTACATAAAGAGCGTTCCAACTGAAATTTGTAGCTGTATTAGCTTAAATTTATTCTAAACTGTGCAATATAAAATCTATTCAATAATATTTAAATTTATTGACAAATTCATTTAGCATTAAAATTTTCATTTTATAAAATTATTAGATTTTAAAGCTGCTTCCGTCATATTTTTGAAGAAGAATTCACCTATACCTAAAGTTGGACATGTTCTGGGACACCTTTTCTGTGTTCTTCAATTTCTATTTTAAAAGATCCCACTAGCTTTCCACAGGCCGAAGTTCTGTATAGTTAGGTGGATTTACCTCTCGTGATACAAAAATTAAAATTTTGTGAACCGCCGTGGTATAGGAGGTTAGTCATCCGCCTAGCATACCAGAGGCCCAAGTTCGATCCCTGGCCAGACTCACTTAAAAAAAAATTTTCAAAAAAGCGGCGGTTCACCTCATAACTCAGCTAGCCACTGGTTATTGAGTATTAGGCTATGTAAAACTTCTCTAACTAATGCATTTGCCGTTCGGAGCCGGCGTTAAAACGTAGGTCCCTTTCAATGAGTCTAAAAATAGAATCGGATGCAGCTCATTGTCTGAGAGAAGTACCCCTTGTTCCAATTGGAATGTTCTCGGGGAATTATATATATATATATATATATATATATATATATATATATATATATATATATATATATATATATATATATATATAAATTATATTTATTTTTAAAACCACTCAAATGACGTTTTTATAGTGGCAAATTGTCAAAAATATGTTATCACTCAATTCTGTCTTAAAAAAAGGGTAAAAACAGTTTTTGTTCATTTTGGCCGTAGGGACAATATTTCCTCGACGCGTGTCGAAGGTTTATAGCCAACATCATCAGAAGGAGTATCCCTAATTCTAGACAGAGGGTAAAACACGTATTATAACTTATTTGTGAGATGGAATAAATACGAATTATACTGTCTAACAAATAAAAACCTAAAGTAAAATAATACATAAAAAATAAAAACAATACATAAAAAATTAATTTTTTTTTTCAAAATTAAATTAAAAATTTATCAATGAGAAAGACAATTATTAAGAGAAAAGTTCGGGTTTTTAGGAACAAGTTCCCTGATTTCGACAGACCGGATTCCAAAGAACAAGAAACCATAGAACATTGTGACACTCCAGTGGCTCAATAGAGTTGCATACCGACGAGCACGTTCACCCTTTCCTCCACTCGGTAGAGTGGATCTTACAAAGACCCTATTCTGAGACATGTATTGCGTAAGAAGATTTGAGTTTGGGAACGAGTTCCCTTATTTCGTGAGGGCACATTCCAAAGTGAAAACGATAAAAAAGTGTGACACTTCAGTGGTTCAATAGAGTTGGATACCATGCTGTCATCAATGAGCACTTTCGCCCTTTCTTGCACTCTTACATAGACCCTATTCCGAAACATATATTGCGTACCGGTTGTATTGTTACTACTTTGAAATGTGCTGTAACAAAATCAGGAAACTCGTTCTCGATACATGAACTTTCATACGCAATACACGTCTATCTGTTAGATCTCATCTTTTCGTAGTCGATTGACCAGTAGACAGACGATACTCTATAGATAGACGATACGATAGCCGTACAGTTCGTATGTAGAATTTGCTTCCCGCAGAAGTTTTTCCAATCAGTTGCAATATAGGGAAGTTTAAATCAAACGTCCACAAACACTACCTATTCCCCCTCCCACAACCTTTTCCCCCTCCCTCCTAGTTTCAACATAATGCATTGTATTGTGTTCAGGTCCTAAACAAAAAAAAAATAAATAACTGTTTATTTTTTGTTTCCCAGGCGATTAGAATTTTTTAATTGCCTGATTTGACATTTACTTTCGTCTATACATTTCATTTACGAACCAAAATTTTAAAAGCTTTTTCTCGTTTCACTCAAAAAAAAAAATTTCAAAAACCAAAACTTTTTTCGTAAGTTGACATACAATTTGAAAAAATTGTAGTTTCAAAAACAGGCTTTTAGTTTTATCTACAGTAAGTCGTGCGATCTTCTGAAAAATCGAATACAAAGGGATGAGCCCCTGTTGAAGTGTATGTGCTATGAATAAATGTACGAGTTTTAGAAACAAGATCCCTAATTTCGTTTGAGCACATGCTATTATAGTAGCGATAGAAAAGGGAAACGCAACCCACATTACGACACTGCTCCAATGAGACAATAGAGTTGGCTACCCTACTGTCACCGATAAGCACCTTCACCCTTTCTTGAACACGCTTGAGAAGCTCTGAAACAGACTTTGAAGCACCGGCCTATATAATTCTAGACAGAGGGTAAAACACGTATTATATCTTATTTGTGAGATGGAATAAATACGAATTATACTGTCTAACAAATAAAAACCTAAAGCGAAGATCATCATCTGAGCAGAATATAATATTTTCTATTCTGTAGATTGTTAACAGAAAGCTTTAATTTCCCGATTACAGTTCGTTATAAAACTGACCGCCTTTGGGCACAAGTGTTTTTGTTTTTATGTTGAACCAACACTTAGGGGATGACCCCTACATATGCATATGTGGGAAGAAGGACAGATGGAGTAGAGTTTATGGATATTCGATTTCAACATTTGGATATCATAATTAGAGGGAAAGGCTGATGCAGGAAGTTTATAATACATTCGTTTTGTGCGGCTAAAAAATTAGATTTATCTACAGTAAGTCGTGCGATCTCCTGAAAAATCGACTACAAAGGGATGAGCCCCTGTTGAATTGTATGTGCTATGAATAAATGTACGAGTTTTAGAAACAAGATCCCTAATTTCGCTTGAGCACATGCTATTATAGTAGCGATAGAAAAGGGAAACACAACCCACATTACGATACTGCTCCAATGAGACAATAGAGTTGGCTACCCTACTGTCACCGTTAAGCACCTTCACCCTTTCTTGTAAACGGCCGAGAAGCTCTGAAACAGACTTTGAAGCACCGGCCTATACATGAGAGCTGTATTCCATTTTCGGCCGGATGTAGATGATATAAATAGTAAGGAGATCAGTTCGAGTGAAGTATGTCTTACACCTCTTTCTAAAGCCGAGACACTTGAATGCTTCTTTTGACACTTAAAACTGGACACTTTTTTTAAGTGTCGGACATTACCCTGAATATTCATGCCTTAATCATCAAGATTTTCTGATTCCTTAACATTTATGCCACCCATAATTAGAGATGAAGCAACATGGTCCGTAACTCGTTTGTGTGTTAACACATAATATTAGGTCTTTCAAGTGTTGAAATCGACCCTATTAAAACAACCCTAAATGGATATCGAAGATGGGTGGGAATTTAGCGTATCATTTATGATTTCCTTTTGGCATTGATTGTTAACATGCTTGATCTATAGTTAAATGAATGCCAGTGATAAATGTTGCTATCATCTGCAAAAGAGAAAATAGGATGGGATGTTTTACATAGAAGATCATTAGAAAAATATGAAATAAAGTGGAAGAATCAGGGACTGTAACGGTTATGAGTTTTATAATAAAACTCAGAAAATAACGGTTACTTTTTGATTTTTATTTTTTTGATCAGAAATAACAGTTATTTTGTGACTTTTATTATTTCAGGCAAAAATAACAGTTATTTTTGCTTTATATTTTATCGCTCAAAGTATACCCGGTATTTTTGATTTATATTTTATTGCTCAATTCATATCGGGTATTTTTAATTTATATTATATCGCTCAATTATAACGGGTATTTCTGATTTATATTATATCGCTCAAATTATACCGGGTATTTTTAATTTATATTATATCGCTCAAATTATACCGGGTATTTTTGATTTATATTATATCGCTCAAATTATACCGGATATTTTTTATTTGTATTTTATCGCTCAATTTATACCGGTTAAGTTTGATTTTTTTATATTTTATTATATATATATTATATATAATATGTGACGGTTATTTTAATATAATATTATATCTAGCAATGACTGATTTTTATTTTGTGATTTAAAATTTTTTAAGCAATTTCTGAGCGATATCTTTTAAAATTGATTTTTTAGAGCAGGAATTTGATTTTTTTATATAAAAATCGGAAATGTTGAAAATTTTCCATAAAAATAGGAAAACTTAAAAATTTCCCATCAAAAAGGGAAATTTGAAGATTTCCCATCAAAAAGGGAAATTTGAAAATTTCCCATAAAAATGATAAATTTTTAAAATTTCCCATAAAAATAGGAAATTTTGAAAATTTCAAACAAAATTGGGAAATTTTGAAAATTTCCCGCAAGAATGGGAAATTTTGAAAATTTCCCATAAAAAATGGTAAATTTTGAAAATTTCCCATAAAAAGCGAAATTTTGAAAATTTCCCATAAAAAGCGAAATTTTGAAAATTTCCCATTAAAACGGGAAATTTTGAAAATTTCCCATAAAAAGTGAAATTTTGAAAATTTCCCATAAAAAGTGAAATTTTGAAAATTTCCCATTAAAACGGGAAATTTTGAAAATTTTCCATTAAAACGGGAAATTTTGAAAATTTCCCATAAAAATGGAAAATTTTGAAAATTTCCCGTAAAAATGGGAAATTTTAAAAATTTTCCATAAATATCGAAAATTTTTAAAATTTCCCATTGTTAAGGAAAGGAAATTTTCAAAATTTCTTATTTTTATGGACAATTTTTAAATTTTCAAAATTTACCATTTTTAAGGGAAATTTTAGAAATTTCCCATTTCTATAGGAAATTTTCAAAATTTACCATTTTTATGGGAAATTTTCAAAATTTCCCATTTTTTAGGAAATTTTCAAAATTCACCATTTTTATGGGAAATTTTCAAAATTTACCATTTTTATAGGAAATTTTCAAAATTTACCATTTTTATAGGAAATTTTCAAAATTTACCATTTTTATAGGAAATTTTCAAAATTTACCATTTTTATAGAAAATTTTCAAAATTTACCATTTTTAAGGAAATTTTCAAAATTTGCCATTTTTATGGGAAATTTTAAAAATTTCACATTTTTATGGAAATTTTAAAAATTTCCCATTTTTATGGGAAATTTTAAAAATTTATCATTTTTTCGGGAAATTTTAAAAATTTACCATTTTTATTAGAAATATTCCAAATTTCCCTTTTTGATTGGAAATTTTCAAATTTTTCGATTTTTATATAAAAAATCAAATTCCTGCTCTAAAAAATCAATTTTAAAAGATATCGCTCAGAAATTGCTTAAAAAATTTAAATCACAAAATAAAAAGCAGTGATTGCTTGATATAATATTATATCAAAATAACCGTCACATATTGAGCGATATAATAAAAATCAAACTTACGCGGTATAAATTGAGCGATAAAATACAAATAAAAAATACCCGGTATAATTTGAGCGATATAATATAAATCAAAAATTCCCGGTATAATTTGAGCGATATAATATATATCAAAAATACCAGGTATAATTTGAGCGATATAATATAAATCAAAAATACCCGGTATAATTTGAGCGATAAAATATAAAGCAAAAATAACTATTATTTTTGCCTGAAATAATAAAAGTCACAAAATATCTCTTATTTCTAACCAAAAAAATAAAAATCAAAAAAATTAAAGGCTTACGATAAAATTAAAATTTAGGTCAAACGAATCAAAACTGTGTTATTGAATTTCAGAACAGATAAATTTTAATGCTTGCTTTTTTGATTTAAAAATTCAAAAATACCCGTTATTTTCAGTCCCTGGGAAGAATGAATTAAGCCTTGTGTTACCCCCGAAATAATCTTGAATTCGTCGAACGATATCCCATCTATAACAACCTTTATAGTGCGATCTCAGAGAAAGCTCAATATAAACCGAGAGAAATTTTTACCTACACCAAAGTTGGTCGATTAAATGAGACAGAAAGGTCTCTTAGACAGACAGGGTATGCTAATCAACAGATATCAAAGTTGATAATAAAAATGTTGTATATAAACACGAAAATAACTTGATAAAGGTACCTGGAACAGTTAGTGTCTCTGATACACCAACTGATGAAGCATGAAAAATCTTTAACAAAACACAACCTAAAAGCTTAATAAGAAAGATTTTCTTTATCCTTAATGCCATTTGGAGAAAATCTTAAGAAAAAAGATCTTTTAACGTACACTAAATATAATTTAGACTATAGTACATCTGATACAAAATCTGATATCACTTTGGTTTTTTCGATAGATCTTTATAGCTCTTATGTAGCAGCTGTTGTTGACACTCCTCCTCTCGAAGCAACGACAAACAGATATAGTTTAGATCCAGAAACACTGGATGAATAGTTATAGGACTTGTGAATTGTGAACTTGTAAATTTAACATACCTACATTAAATCTTACTCTAACTAAAGGTGAAGTTAGCCAAACTTAATGTCTAGCTATTTTTCTTTTTTCAATTCTTTATTTTTGTTTAGCTTTCATGGTAATACAGTGGATTTTATAGTCAACGTTAATCTTATTACCAGACACATTTATATTACCTAAACTAGCACTAAATTCTCCAATCAATCAATCAATCTTTTTACTAAAGTATAGCAAAACAAACCAGTTTTATTCAACTTCTTCAACTTATTTGTAAACCCAATAAACTAGAAAAATCATAGTTAGTGTTAGTTTCAAAACTTAAAATTAGGAGGTATTCCTTACCTTAAATTCGCCGAAGGTGAAATCATTTAATTTAATTTTCGTTATGTCTTCACCAATACAACACAAAATGAGAATGTTGGATTTAACTTTTTGTAGATCCAATGAATTGGAAGTGAAATGTTGGCTCTACTACTAAGCACTGCATATCCAATTGTGTCTGGGTTCGAGCTTCAATTAGAGCAGCAAATATTTTCTAGTAAAACCAGCATTATTAACTATTAGATCAAAAATAAAATTGGCTGTATAACAAAAATCTTAAATAATACGTCTTCAAATGGCACAACCTCAATTTTCTCAAAATAGGCATCATTGATTCTGGGTCACTTTTTTTGTCCTATCATGTCATGTTTTTGTTCTTTACTTTAAAGTTAGATCTAGTGAACAACATTCCATCAAGGGGAATATAAAGGGCAGCTTTTGGTGTTAAAAATTTTTAGAACATCGTTCAATTTTCTGATTATTTTTAAGGAAGGTAACCCAATTCGTATAAACTCTATTTGTAAACAATTGCATTGGCGGTATTTTTTTGAGTGTAACTTCTCTTATATGTTATTAAAACTTTAAAATCGTCCACTTTCATTACATGGTTCAACTATATTTTAAAATCAATGTGACACAGTTTTTCTAAATAAAAATAATCTTTTGTGAACCTTTATTCAAAGTATTTTTGCCATTTTTTCGGAGTCTTTTAAAATTTGTTTTCTAATATCAATACAGTTCGAAACTATTTACATTTTTTACAAAATTAACAGCAAAAAATAGAAACAAAATAATTTACTATAATCCAAGGTCCAAATTTTAACCCACTGTGCAAAACTTTTTCTCAGCCACCTATTTAAAAATTACTTACGTACTCGTTCTGATACTTTAAGCTCCCAGCAAAACTTTTCATTACCAAGTAATGAGTTAAACAGCTAAACTATTGAACACGAACTACTTACACATTCACTGTTTAAGTCATTACATTAAGATGGGGATGTCATTGGAGGCAAGTACTTACCAATTGCAGAAAAGTAATGACTTGGGTAAGCAATTGGAAAACAACAACAACAACTTTTTTGTTGTTGTTGTTTTATTTAAAAAAAATATATTTTTAAACGAAATACAAATTTTTTTTTATGACCTCATGGTGGCTCGAACCCAGACCCCTACGACTTCCACTGAGCTACTTCATATGTTGAAAACTTAGCAGCTTATAATTAATATATACAATTTTTATTTTTAGATCCAAAATCAAGTGACAATAACTTTGTTTTTCCCTGCCTTTTTTGCTTTTTTGCAATTTTTAGAAAAATATTTCTATACGATTTTTTGTAAATGTTTAATGCATTTAATAAAAAATAAAGAAGTTTTTTAATTATTTTAAAACCTAAATAGTTTAAATCTTCTTTTTTGGTTATATAACATTGACTCTTACTTACTTAAAAGGCCTATAGTTACAACCTGTTAAGGTCGAAGTCCGAGCATATTTTGGAATTCCATGGACTTCGATGTTGTGCGAATATTCTACAATTTTATAGGCCAAGCTTTGAAAAATGTTCCTCTACTTGGTCTTTCCACGGAAGTTTCGGGTTAAGGGGTGTTAAACTAGTTCACTGGGTGATACCACGAGGAGGTCAGTGTCCACAGTTGAGATGAAGGATGACCCAGATAAGTTGGGCTTACCAAGTTAAGAGCAATCAGAACTGGTATCCCCTACATAACCAAAATTGACTAATGATGGTATTTTTTCATTACCGTGAGTTAGTTTTCCAAAATTTTTTTTGCAGAAGGTAATATTTAAGTTCTTAAAATTCAAAAATCATTTAAAAACTCTTTTAATAAAAAAAAAATTAAAAAAAACTGTTGGTCTTGGTGGGATTCGAACCGGGGCCATTCAGTTTAAATTACCATCTTAATTACAAATAAGTACTTCAGTAATAACTTATTAGTTATTTGGAGGGTATGTTGTAGTCATTACAAGGTAACCAGTTAACAGAGTACTTGCCATTACCAAAGTTTTGCTGGACTGTTTAGGTACTTGAGAAGTACCCTATATAAATACACAGACACACACACATATAAATACATACAACAGAAACACATACACGAACCGTATAACTAAACATTAACTCTCTTAATAAACCTCAAATAATACAAAATATGTAAAATAATATTAAAAAAAAACATAATAACAAATTGAAAAAAAAACAATAAAAAACTAAAATGTTTTATAATAAAAACAATTAAAGTAGATTAAAAGTAGAAATTAGATATCTTTGTTCATTTATTTGATTTGATTTTTGATATTGAACGTGTAATCGTATGTATGTATGTGTTTAAGCGTACAAACATGTTAGCCACAAACTGTCTAACCAAAAGCTAATAAATCAATAAATAGCCAATTTATTTATTAATAATATATTTTCTCTGTTTTCTTCTTTTCTCTTCTTTTGTTTTTCGTCTCAATTATTTTTAACCCATTAATTTGGGTAACAAATAATAAAATGGTATAAATGTCTTAAAATGGATTAAACTATTTAATTGGCAATACAACAAAAAAAAAACAACCACAACAACAACATTAATATTTTAACAACTACCTGCTTCCGCCTTCCCCCCAGTTATTTATGATTGATAATTGCGCTGACGATTGGAGGATCGCAATGACATGGCAACGAATTAGTCAAATAAGTTTAGAACTTTTTATATGTGCAATACATCCAATACCTGGTGAATATTATTTTCAATGGACTACGAAATTGGCGAATAAAAATAAAACAATGGGCACCGAACTGGTGCCCTACGATGTAGCTTTATCATTACCCATGTTCCTTCGTTTATATTTAATATGTCGTGTTATGCTTTTACATTCAAAACTATTTACGGATGCCTCATCGAGGAGCATAGGTGCTCTTAATAGGATAAATTTTAATACCAGGTAAGACTCTCTTATTTATTTTTATTATTGTACTATTAGTATTTATTTAAAATAATTATTTTTTTTCTTTATTATGGCTTTATCTTTATTTCAAACTATTAATTAAGAGATTATTTTGAGTGGACACTTATCTCGTATTTGTCGATTTGCTCTGTTAAAATTTTTATTGGAAAATAGAACAATTGGATTTTAGAGAACTAATTAGCAAAGTTTTAATGAAATCCTCAAAGAAGCATTAGTTTGAGGTCAAAAAAATGTTCCAAAGGTACTATAGACAAGGATATCAACTAAGATATATCCTATGCCATATTCTCAAACACTTGTTAATTTCACAACAATACATTTTTAAACTTTACTTCTTTTATCTAAACGAAACTATAAACTAATAAAAGTAGAGGTCGAGTACAGTAAAACTGCATACACAGTTTTCAGTAGGCCATAATTTTTCCTTTTTAAGTGGGCATTTTTATTTGAGAACGTTCAGTAATTTTAAACAAGGAATTTTCCCCATTTTTTTATCAAAAATTTTTCTATACAAAATTTTTTTATCAAAAATTTTTCTATAAATTTTTTTTTCAAAAATTTTTCTTTAGATGATTAGCTATCAAAAATTTTTCTATAGAAATTTTTTTTTTATCAAAAATTTTTCCGTAGAAAATTTTTTTATCAAAAATTTTTTTATTGAACATTTTTTTATTAAAAATTTTTCTATAGAAATTTTTTTGTCAAAAATTTTTCTATAGACAATTTTTTTTTTATCTAAAATTTTTCTAAGAAAATTTTTTATCAAAAATTTTTCTATAAAAACTTTTTTATGGAAAATTTTTCTATATAAATTTTTTATCAAAATTTCGCCATTTTTTTATCAAAAATTTTTCTATAGAAAATTTTTTTATCAAAAATTATTCTTTAAAAAAATTTTTATCAAAAATTTTTTTATAGAAAATTTTTTTATCAAAAATTTTTCTATAATTTTTTTTTTTCAAAAATTTTTCTATAGATGATTACGCTATCAAAAATTTTTCTACAGAAATTTTTTTATTAAAAATTTTTCCGTAGAAAATTTTTTTATCAAAAATTTTTTTATTGAACATTTTTTATTAAAAATTTTTCTATATAAATTTTTTTGTCAAAAATTTTTCTATATAAATTTTTTTGTCAAAAATTTTTCTATAGACAATTTTTTTGATCTAAAATTTTTCTAAGAAAATTTTTTATCAAAAATTTTTCTAAGAAAAATTTTTTATCAAAAATTTTTCTATAAAAACTTTTTTGATGGAAAATTTTTCTATATCAACTTTTTATCAAAACTTCGCTATAGAAAATTTTTTTATCAAAATTTTTCTATACAAATGTTTTTTTACAATTTTTTTTTTTAATTTTTTTATAGAACATTTTTTTATAAAGAATTTTTCTATAGAAAATTTAATTTTTTTTCAAAATATATATTTATCGAAAATTTTTCTACAGCAAAATATGAAAAAATTGTTTTAAGAAAAATTTTTTCTATAAAAAGTTTTTTTATCAAAATTTTTTTTATGGAAAATTTTTCTAAACAAAATTTTTTTTATGGAAAATTTTTCTAAAAAAATTTTTTTTATCAAAATTTTTTTTTATCAATTTTCCATTTTTAATTTTTTTATAGAATATTTTTTTATCAAAAATTTTTCTATAGAAAATTTTTTTACCAAAAATTTTTCAGTTGAAAATTTTCTTCTGACAAAAATTTTCTATAAAAAGTTTTTGTATAAAATTTTTTTTATGGAAAACTTATGTTAGAAAATTTTTTATCAAAATGTTTCTATAGAAAATTGTTTATCATTTTTTTTTTTAATTTTTCTATAGAACATTTTTTTATCACGAATTTTTCTATATAAAATTTTTAACCAAAAATTTTACAATAAAAATATATATTTATCGAAAATTTTTCAATAGAAAATTTTTTTAGCAAAACTTGTTCCATAGAAAATGTTTTTTATCAAAACTTTATCTATAGAAAACTATTTATCAAATATTGTTCTAAGAAAATTTTTCATCAAAAATTTTTCTATAAAAAATTTTTTATCAAAAATTTTTCTATATAAAATTTGTTATCAAAATTTGTGGATAGAAAATTTTTTATCAAAACATTTTCTATAGAAAAACTTTTGATCAAAAATTTTTCTATAGAAAATTTTTTTATCAAAAATTTTTCGATAGAAAATTTTTTTATAAAAAATTTTTCTATAGAAAATTTTTTTATCAAAAATTTTTCTATAAAAAAATTTTTATCAATAATTTTTCTATAGAAAATTTTTTTATCAAAAATTTTTCTATAGAAATTTTTTTTTTTCAAAAATTTTTCTATAGAAAATTTTTTTATCAAAAGTTTTTCGACACAAAATTTTTTATCAAAAATTTTTCTATAGAAAATTTTTTTATCAAAAAATTTCTATAGAAAATTTTGGAAAATTTTTATATATATAAAACTCTTTATCAAAATTTTTCTATAGAAATTGTTTTTTTATCAAACATTTGGAAAAAAAAATTTATCAATTTAATTTTATATTTGTTATCAAGAGTTTTTCCATAAAAAATTTTTTTACCAAAAATTTTTCTATAAAAATATATATTTATCGAAAATTTTTCTACAGAAAATATTTTTATCAAAAAATTTTATATTTTTTATAAAATTTTTTATAATTTTTCTATTAAACATTTTTTTTATCAAAAATTTTTCTATAGAAATTTTTTTATAGAAAATTTTTTAATCAAAATTTAAAAAAAAAATTTTACCAAAACTTTTTCTATAGAAAATGTTTTTATCAAAACTTTTTCTATAGAAAATGTTTTTATCAAAAATTTTTCCATAGAAGACTTTTTTATAAAAAATTTTTCTATAGAAAATTTTTTTATCAAAAATTTTTCTAAGAAAATTTTTTATCAAAAATTTTTTTATGTAACATTTTTCTATATCAAAATTTTTCTATAAAATTTATTAATAAAAAAAAAAATTAATAAAAAAAAAATTTTATTAAAAATAATTTTATGAAAAATTTTTCTATAGACAATTTTTTTTATCAAAATTTTTGTATAGCAAAATTTTTTTATCAATTTTTTTTTTTTATTTTTTTATAGAACATTTTTTATCCAAAATTTTTCTATAGAAAATTTTTTTACCAGAAATTTTTCTATAAAAATAATATTTATTAACAATTTTTCTACAAACAAATAATTTTATGAAAAATATTGCAGCAAAAATTTATTCAAAATTTTGTTCTAGAAGATGTTTTTATCAAAAATTTTCTAAAAAAAATTTTATCAAAAATTTTTCGATAGAAATTTTTTTTATCAAAAATTTTTCTATCGAAAATTGTTTTCTCAAAAATGTTTTAGTAGAAAATTGTTTTATAAAAATTTTTCTATAAAAAGTTAAGTTTTTTTATCAAAAATTTTTCTATAGAATTTTTTTTTTTTCAATTTTTCTATAGAAATTTTTTTACGAACAATTTGTCTATAAAAAATATATTTATTGAAATTTTTCTACAGAAAAATATTTTTATTGAAAAATATTTTCATGGTAAAATTTTAAGATCGGAAAATTTTCTATAGAAAATAATTTTTATCAAAAAATTTTCAATAGAATTATATTTTTCTATAGAAAAATATTTCAATCTGAAAAAAAATTATACAGATAAATATTACAAAAATTCTTCGGCTCCTGGTGGTATAGACTTTGTTGGGTACTTTTGCAAATTCGGCATTTTTGGCGTTAAAACAGGATAGAAAAGGGAAAATTAGTAACATCATATCTAAGAAACTAGAAGCGATTGAAATAAAGTTGGAACTTGAATTTGATCGGCTGGAAAAATAAGGGACACGTATTTGCTACTTTTAAGAAAATGGCACTAATAGATGAAAAAAGGGTACTTTTAATACTTTTGAACCAGTAAACATATGTACATACCTGTTTGGTACTTTTATAGTAAAAACTGATATCCAAGGGTAGGTTTTTGTTTTTAAACTATGAAATATCATTTAAGGTAATAAAGCCAGAAGTATAAATTACAGATGGATCAATTCACTTTCCAGAAAAATATGTTTTTGCTACTTTTTTTAATTGAGGGGGCAAGGAAGGGAAAAATCTATGACATTATATCTTCTAAACCAAAAATGATAGAAACAAATCCTAAAATGTCCTAAGATCAGCACTAAAAATTATTTGACATGTGTTTGGTTTTTTTGCAAATTGAGCCGTTTTGGGTAAATATAGGCTAGAAAAGGGAAAAGATTAGTAAAGTTATATCTCTGAAACTAACATCGATTGAAACAAAATTTAAATTTAATTTAAAACAGCGACAAAAATCTGGGACATGTATTTGGTAGCTTTTTAGCCGACGAACATTACTAAGTTGTTATGATCAAGTTCCGACAGGTGGCGCCACTGAAATTTACTTAAAATTTACGAAATTGTAAACAGTACATTTGAGCATGCTATGGTCCTTACAAAGTTGTTGCGCATGAGCTGGAGAAGGTTTTTAAGTTGGTATGACCAATTTCCGACAGGTGGCGCCACTAAAAATTACTCAAAATGAATTAAATAATTAGCTGTGCTTTTGATCGTACTATATTCTTTAAAAAAGTTGTTACGCAGGATCCGGCGAAGATTTCTATGTTTGTATGACCAATTTCCGACAACTGTATATTTGATCATGCTATGACTTTTAGAAAAGTTGTTGCAAATAAGTCGACGGAGTTTTCTTAGTTGGTGCGATTAATTCCCGATAGATAGTGGCACTAAAAACTGGTAAAAATGGATTTAACATTTAAAATTTTTTTTATTGTATGCAAGGTTTTAGGGTTTTCATTAAATTTTTTCTTTCTTGTGTAAAGAAACAAAGATTCCAGTTAGGCCTTTTTATTCTAAGCCATCGATATATATATACATAAATAGCTTAAAGCTAAAAATTGACTAATTGTTAGAAATACCAAATATACGTATAGTAGCGTGAATTGCAAGATAAAAGTTCTGAGAATACACATATAAAAGACAAAGGTTTCTATATAATAATTCGAAATTGTTGGTAGAATTTTGTTAGGTCAATTAAATATGAAAAGTTTTTTTCTAGCTTACTTTTGGTCTACAAATTTCACTTCCTTTTAATTTAAAAGAATTCTCCTTCGAAAGAATTTTTTCGCAAGGAAATTATTTGAAAATATCCCTTGAAATCAAGGAATATTTTTTTTCTGCTTCAAATTGAAACAGAAAAACATATCTTTTAATGGCCATAGGGAATAAAATGACCGCATCTAAGATATAGAATTTTTAATTTAATAATATTTTTTAATCTCAGATTTTTTTAACCTGAACATTTAAATATATAACCAAATTCTTTATTTTTCTAGCAATTTCTCTCATTTTATCCTAAAGAAAACCAATTAAGTTTAATACTCTTACCTTAAAAATATTGAAAGGCAAAACTAATTTCATGAAAACCTTGAAATAACGTGACTTTTACTTACCTTGTCTTCCACTTCCTTTCTACCTCTGAACATTTTTTATGCCCATGCAAGCGGTCAGTTTGAAAGAAATCATTAAATCAACTCTAAGTAATTAATTAACTTAGATATTTATTGAATCAAACCCACATGTATTTGTATGTAAGTTGCTCTGATTTTCATTCTTTCCTTTTAACAAAACGTATGAGTGATATTTAATTCTAATTGAAAAACTAACACTCATACGTCATGACATCCAATGGCCTTGATTAATCAAACCAAAAACAAATCTGATAATAGTAAAATCACAAAGTTCAATAACAAAGGAAATGAAAACAGAGAAATAAAGAGCATGAGAATGAATTGATTTTTGTTGCTTAATTAAATTAATTTAAGTCGAGTAATTAAATTGCAGACATTAAAGATTTTTATATATTTTACATGCTAAAACAATTTATTCAAGTTTTATTTTATACAATTTCTGTTTGGATACTAAAAACTTTTTCCATTTTAAGTGCCGGCAAAAATTGCTAACACTTAAAGCTCTCAGTGGATTACTTCAATAACCCTTCTCATATCCGTTTCCTTTTAGACTCTTCATTATTTTTATATACATATCTCACTTCCTCTTTTCCTTGCTTTTAGATTTATATTTTATTACTTTTGGAAATTTGCACAGATGTTTAAATACTAAATATTTTATTTCAAGTACTTTCTTTTTCAAACATTCCATAAACCAATTTTTTCATAATTATTATTAAAATTTAAATGTCGAAAATAAACCGGCAATAAATAAAAAGAACATTGTTAAGGGTCAGACAAAGTTTAAATTGCAATTCTATGTTATACAAAAGAAGTCTGGCTGTGAGCATTTGCTAAACATTTGTTTTCTATTCATATACACTTTTTCATTAAGCCCAGAAAACTAAAAATATTTTCAAAAGTATAAACTGAAAGCCTATTTTACAAAGTATAAAAATAGATTTCAAAATAATATTTTGAATAGTATTTATAAGCCTTTTCTGCATTGGTGTATTGTTATGAGCACTGACAAACTGAGTTTTGAATTTTTCATAGTTTTTATTCTTTTTTTTTGGCAAATTTAAAACAACAAAACTTTTCCAATTCTAGTTTTATGAAAAGTTTTTTCATTTGTTTGTCATGCAATACAATTGAAGTATAGACTTCAATAATTTTTTATAGAAGTACTACGAAAATGATATTACTCAAAAATAACCCAGTAAAACTTTTCATTACCAAATAATAATTCAACAGTTAAACTATTGAACACGAACTACTTACTCATTCGCTGTTTAAGTCATTACATTAACATGGGGATGTCATTGGAGGCAAGTACTTACCAATTGCAGAAAAGTAATGACTTGGGTAAGCAATTTGAAAGCAACAACAACAACAGCAACAACTTTTTTGTTGTTGTTTTATTAAAAACATATATTTTTAAACGAAATACAAATTTTTTTTATGATCCCATGGGGGCTCGAACCCAGACCCTCCGACTGCTAGGCAGAGACTCTTCCACTGAGCTACTTCATATGTTGAAAACTTAGCAGCTTATAATTAATATAAACAATTTTTATTTTTAGATCCAAAATCATGTGAAAATAACTTTGTTTTTCCCTGCATTTTTTTTGCTTTGTTGTAATTTTTGGAAAAATATTTTTATACGATTTTTTGTAATTATTTTAAAACTTTTTGAAAATTATTTTAAAACTTAAACAATTTAAATCTTCTTTTTTGTATAAGTTTTTACATAAGATTGACTCTTACTTACTTAAATGTTACAACCTGTTTAGGTCAAAGTCCGAGCATATTTTAGAATTCCATGGATTTCGATCTTGTGCGAATATTCTTCAATTTTATAGGCCAAGCTTTGTAAAATGTTCCTCTACTTGGTCTTTCTATCAAAGTTTCGGACATCCTCCTCTAATACTAGGTAGTGGGACATTTCAATTCTAATTTTATCCTCTTCATTGTCTTTTTTTTCAAGAGAGGGTTACTAGCCCGTAAAAATGGGTTATTTTCATTTTTATCGATCTTATGGGACAACTCTCGTAACATGTTAACTCACAATGTTAATGGGTGTTAAACTAGCTCCCCGGGTGATACCATGAGGAGGTGTGTGTCCACAGTTGAGATGAAGGATGACCCAGATAAGTTCGGCTTACCAAGTTAAGACCAATTAGAATCGTGTTTGGTATTCAACATCCCCTATATAATCAAAATTGACTCATGAAGGTATTTTTACAAATTTTTTTACAGAAGATAATATTTAAGTTCTTAAAATTCAAAAATCATTTAAAAAGACTCTTTTAATAAAAAAAAACTAAAAAAAATTGTTGCCCTTGGTGGGATTTGAACCGGGGCCATTCAGTTTAAATTACCATCTTAATTACAAATAAGTACTTCTGTAATAACTTATTATTTATTCGGATGGTATGTTGTAGTCGTTACAAGGTAACCAGTTATCAGAGTACTTGCCATTACCAAAGTTTTGCTGGGAATAAGACTATTTGTCTATTTTTATAGGAAATTTTTCAAAAATTTTCTATTTTTATAGGAAATTTTTCAAAAGTTTTGTATTTTTATAGGAAATTTTTCAAAAATTTTCCATTTTTATAGGAAATTTTTCAAAAATTTTCTATTTTTATAAGAAATTTTTCAAAAAATTTGTATTTTGATAAGAAATTTTTCAAAAATTTTCTATTTTTATAGGAAATTTTTCAAAATTTTTCTATTTTTATAGGAAATTTTTCAAAAATTTTCTATTTTTATAGGAAATTTTTCAAAAATTTTCTATTTTTATAGGAAATTTTTCAAAAATTTTCTATTTTTATAGGAAATTTTTCAAAAATTTTCTATTTTTATAGGAAATTTTTCAAAAATTTTCTATTTTTATAGGAAATTTTTCAAAAATTTTCTATTTTTATAGGAAATTTTTCAAAAATTTTCTATTTTTATAGGAAATTTTTCAAAAATTTTCTATTTTTATAGGAAATTTTTGCAAAAATTTTCTATTTTTATAGGAAATTTTTGCAAAAATTTTCTATTTTTATAGGAAATTTTTGCAAAAATTTTCTATTTTTATAGGAAATTTTTGCAAAAATTTTCTATTTTGATAGGAAATTTTTCAAAAATTTCCTACTTTTATAGGAAATTTTTCAAAAATTTCCTACTTTTATAGGAAATTTTTCAAAAATTTCTTACTTTTATAGGAAATTTTTCAAAAATTTCCTACTTTTATAGGAAATTTTTCAAAAATTTCCTATTTTTTAGGAAATTTTTCAAAAATTTCCTATTTTTTAGGAAATTTTTCTAAAATTTCCTATTTTTTAGGAAATTTTTCTAAAATTTCCTATTTTTTAGGAAATTTTTCTAAAATTTCCTATTTTTATGGGAAATTTTTCAAAAATATCCTATTTTTATAGGAAATTTTTAAAAACTTCTTATTTTTATAGGATAATTTTCAAAAAATTTAAATTTTTATAGGAAATATTTCAAAAATTTCTCATTTTTATAGGAACATTTTTAAAAATTTTTAATTTGTATAGGAATTTTTTATTTTTACAGGAAATTTTTCAAAAATTTCTTATTTTTATAGGAAATTTTTCAAAAATTTCTTATTTTGATAGGAAATTTTTCAAAAATTTCTTATTTTGATAGGAAATTTTTCAAAAGTTTCTTGTTTTTACAGGAAATTTTTAAAAAATTTCTTATTTTTATAGGAAATTTTCAAAAATTTCTTACTATTATAGGAAATTTTTCATAAATTTCGTTTTTTTATAGCTAATTTTTCAAAAACTTCTTATTTTTTTTAAGAAATTTCCTAAATTTTTTTTTCTAGTAAATTTTTCAAAAATTTCTTATTTTTTTAGGAAACTTTTCAGAAATTTCTTATTTTTAAAGGAAATTCTTCAAAAGTTTTGTATGTTTATAGGAAAATTTTCAAAAATTTCTTATTTTTATAGGAAATTTTTCAAAAATTTAATATTTTTATAGGAAATTTTTCAAAAATTTCTTATTTTTATAGGAAATTTTTCAAAAATTTCTTATTTTTATAGGAAATTTTTCAAATATTTCTCATTTTTTATAGGATATAGGATATTTTTATAGATATAAAATTTCCTATTTTTATACATATAAAAAAATGGGAAATTTTTGAAAAATTTCCTAAAAAATAGAAAATTTTTGAAAAATTTCCTATAAAAATAATAAAAGAACAAATAAATAGAACTATCATGTGAAAAGAACCAAGAACCAGTTCTTTGTCTTTATTAATGACTTTAATTTGGTCAGTTCACCTGAGCGTATGATTATTATTACATTTTAATTTATTTAATAGCAATCATACGACACGTTGCACTTAATAAAACGTTTCTGTATGAATAATTTTAATTATCTTTATTATAAATATTTTTCGCACATTTTGTCTTTAGAGTAATTTTTAATTTTCTTTCCGTTTCTTTTCTCTTGTAGATTTGTTCTAAAAACCTTAATGACAATATGTCCGGGTACGGTGTTACTAGTATTTATGGTGTCCTTATGGATTATAGCATCATGGACGTTAAGGCAGTGTGAACGGTAAGTTTCCTTTTTGTTACTATTTGTTACTCCTCATTATTTCCTGTTTGTGTTTTATTTTCAAATTTTTATCATTATATTATACTTTTTCTCTCGGTTTTGTTTTCTTTAAAATCCCATTTCTTAAGTTACTTCAATTTTTAAAAACTATAAACCCGAAAAATAAAACGAAAAACAAAACAAAAAAAAGCGAGAAAGCAAAAAAAAAGAATAGAGTGTGAGAGAATTCATTTTTTCTTCTTATTATTATTATGAAATAATATTTTAAAAAAATCTACAATCTATTTTATATATAAAAATATTCAAAAAAAAAATACCAACACTTTTATAAATTTTGTTTGCCTTTAAGATAATAAAGCACGTTTATTTTTATTAATTAAAATAATTTTTTGTTTAAACTATTAACTTAATTTAATTAAATCTAAATTTGGTTCGTTTTTTATTTACTAATTTTGCTTATGTTATTATTTCTGTTAATCTTATTTTAATTGATTTAATCTTGTTTTCTTTCGAAAATTTATGTTTTTGTTGATTTTACAAGAATTATTTTATCTTTTCTTTACTTGTTTATTGTTGCGTTTTTAATAAATTTCCTCTTATTATTATTATTATTATTATTATTATTATTTTTAAATAAAATTTTATTTGGTTATAAACAATTTTCTATTCTCAAAAGAAATTTCGCATAAAGAACTTAAATAAAAAGCACTGAACACTATTAACTACTAGGAATTTTATATAAAAATTTACAAAATTTATTGAATTTTTTGCTTAATATACACAGACATTCATAAATATTAATCAAACTAAAATAATTATTTAAAAATTAAAAATAATAGGAAGCATACTTATTTGTCTTACAACCGGTGGCATTTTTTTTATGGATAAAATATTAAAATTTTTTAAAAAGTTTCGCTTATACTTTTTTTACTTCTTAAAAGTTTGAACAAAACAGTTACACTGTGCTAGTTAAAAAAAAACCGACAAAAGGAAGACCTAGGGGGTAAAGATGAATCGAGTACACTGCTTTAATGGTGCTTACCTTTTATATAGATAGATATAGCGTTATTTAAAAAACGGAGGAAGTTGCGAAATAAACATTCGCGTAATTTGAAAATTCTTGAATAAAGTTAAAGACCCGAAATTCGGCAGTAAAATTAACTATGAGAAACACTAATTATTTTTTAATCCGAGAAGTCGTTTTGGAAATAATTTTTGAAAAATCTCCTTTGAAAAATTTCCTATAAAAAGCAAATTTTTGAAAAATTTGCTATAAAAAGTAAATTTTTGAAAAATTTCCTATAAAAAGAAAATTTTTGAAAAATTTCCTATGAAAAGTAAATTTTTAGAAAATTTCCTATAAAAAGTAAATTTTTGAAAAATTTCCTATAAAAAGTAAATTTTTGAAAAATTTCCTATAAAAACTAAATTTTTGAAAAATTTCCTAAAAAAAAGGAAATTTTTGAAAAATTTCCTAAAAAAAATAAATTTTTGAAAAATTTTCTTAAAAAAAGTAAATTTTTGAAAAATTTCCTAAAAAAAAGTAAATTTTTGAAAAATTTCCTAAAAAAAAGTAAATTTTTGAAAAATTTCCTAAAAAAAAGTACATTTTTGAAAAATTTCCTAAAAAAAAGTACATTTTTGAAAAATTTCCTAAAAAAAAATAAATTTTTGATAAATTTCTTAAAAAAAAGTAAATTTTTGAAAAATTTCCTAAAAAAAAGTAAATTTTTGAAAAATTTCCTAAAAAAAAGTAAATTTTTGAAAAATTTTTTGAAAAATTTCCTAAAAAAAAGTAAATTTTTGAAAAATTTCCTAAAAAAAAGTAAATTTTTGAAAAATTTCCTATAAAAAGTAAATTTTTGAAAAATTTCCTATAAAAAGTAATTTTTTGAAAAATTTCCTAAAAAAAAGTAAATTTTTGAAAAATTTCCTAAAAAAAAGTAAATTTTTGAAAAATTTCCTAAAAAAAAGTAAATTTTTGAAAAATTTCCTAAAAAAAAGTAAATTTTTGAAAAATTTCCTAAAAACAAGTAAATTTTTGATAAATTTCCTAAAAAAAAGTAAATTTTTGATAAATTTCCTAAAAACAAGTAAATTTTTGATAAATTTCCTAAAAAAAAGTAAATTTTTGATAAATTTCCTAAAAAAAAGTAAATTTTTGATAAATTTCCTAAAAAAAAGTAAATTTTTGATAAATTTCCTAAAAAAAAGTAAATTTTTGATAAATTTCCTAAAAACAAGTAAATTTTTGATAAATTTCCTAAAAAAAAGTAAATTTTTGATAAATTTCCTAAAAAAAAAGTAAATTTTTGATAAATTTCCTAAAAAAAAGTAAATTTTTGATAAATTTCCTAAAAAAAAGTAAATTTTTGATAAATTTCCTAAAAAAAAGTAAATTTTTGAAAAATTTCCTATAAAAAGTAAATTTTTGAAAAATTTCCTATAAAAAGTAAATTTTTGAAAAATTTTCTATAAAAAGTAAATTTTTGAAAAATTTCCTATAAAAAGTAAATTTTTGAAAAATTTCCTATAAAAAGTAAATTTTTGAAAAATTTCCTATAAAAAGTAAATTTTTGAAAAATTTCCTATAAAAAGTAAATTTTTGAAAAATTTCCTATAAAAAGCAAATTTTTGAAAAATTTCCTGTAAAAAGTAAATTTTAGAAAAATTTCATATAAAAAGTAAATTTTTGAAAATATTCCTATAAAAAGAAAATTTTTGAAAAAAGTCCTATAAAAAGAAAATTTTTGAAAAATTTCCTATAAAAAGAAAATTTTTTAAAAATTTCCTATAAAAAGAAAATTTAAAAAAAAAATTCCTATCAAAAAATAAAAGAAAATTTTTGTGATTTTTCAAACAAAAAAAAATTTGCAAACAAAAAAATATTTCCAAAACGACTGATCGGATTGAAAAAAATAGTTAGAGTTTCTGAAAGACAATTTTGTTGTTGAATTTCGGTTTTTTACCTAGTTCAAGAAAATAAACAGTTTTCGAGTTAAGCAATTATTTACTGCGTAATCTCGAAAACTAGAGCTAACCTAAAAAAACGATTAGAACCATTAAAATTATCGTACTCTATTTATCTTCACCTACTAGATCCCATTTCGTCGGTAAAAAAAAGTTTTCAAAATTGAGCACAGTCTTATTCTAATCTTTGGCTCTAGTTGGATAATGATTTTCAAAAATTTCTCATTAATAAACTGCTCAAAATATTTTAAAACGGTTATCAAAGTTTTTATTCCTGAACTATTGACAATATGTCAATATTTTTAATAAAATATTTACATATAGGGTTTATGGTTTTAATATCGAATGCACAATGGGTCAAAAACTAAAAAAAGTCAAAGATAAAAATTATTTTTTTTTTTTAAATGTAATAACTTAAAACCCATAAGAGTTTCTCTGAGCTCATTTCAAATTAAAAAAAATCATCCATATTGAACAATAATTGAAAGAGCTACACGGTCCAAAAGCTTTTTTACTTCTGAGGTGGTCTACTTTGACGACCAATGATTTACCCTGCGTTAATACAGGATAACCATAAATCCAAAATTGTAAAAGCTTGGGTCCTCCTTAACATTCCTCTCATACATTTTGATGCAATCAGACTTACAGTTTAGAAGATATATTACCTTTTTTTTCTGTTTCAAACCACTGTTCGACCTATGGCTACAGTATACCGATCTTCTTCATACTTTGATAAAAATTTAAATATGTATTCTGTTTTATATAGATAAGAAAAGTTCAAAAAAATTTTTCGAAATCCGTTGGTTCCTTGGGGTACCTGCCTTGGATCCCCATTTTTTCACTTATTTTTCTTTTTAATACATAAGCAGCAATTCTTACCAGAATTTGATGAAATTTGCCACACGTCTATAAATTGACCCAAACAAAAGCTCTACTAATTTTGGTTGAAATCTGTCAAGGGTACCTGTCTTGGACTTACACTAAAATGTAATATGATTCAAAAGTTAAGCCTAAATGACTGCAACACTTTTTGCTTAAATTTTGAGTAACAATTTACGTGACTTTTTTCAGAAACATTCAGAATCTTTGTTCTACGATCGGTAAATTTTGGTTATTTTTTTTTTCACTTAGTCTGAAGAAAGGCCTTTTGCCTTTCACGTTGCAAAGTTACCCCCAAAAGGTAAAATTAAATTTTAAATTTCTTACCGTCAAGGTCATTTAAATTTTCTCAAATTACACTCAAAGACCTCCGACAAAAGCTTTTATCAGTTATTTATTTATGATAAAATTTCAACATTTTATTAAATTGTTAATTTATTAAAAAACAAATTAAACTCTCCAAAACGTTTTTAGTAAAGCAAGCAACAAAAAAATAACAGGTTCACAGTTTATGAATTTATTACATTAATAATGACGTTGTTAAAATAACGAAAAGTGGAGAAAATGATAAATGCTGCAGAAATGTAACAAAAAATTATAAAATTCATATAAATAAACCCTTGAAAAAACAGAACCTTTTTTTTTGAGAGATGGAAAAGGAAATGGACAAGATAAAAAAGTTTTGAGTTTTTCCCGGCTCAAAAGTAACGAAGGTAGTCGAAAAATTGGTCTGAAATATATTTTAGAGTAACTATAATTGTCTTTGTTTATATATAAATCTCTAAAGATCTTTTCTTTAGTAAACTCGTATATTTCCCTAATAAAGATACTTGACTAAATAACAATAAAAATCCAAATTCTTATTGTTCTAGATACTTAATGTTACACTTCCAGGCTCTCTTATATATTCAAACAGCTAAAACAACAACAAAAAAACAAAAATAATAAACAAATGAAACAACAAAACAAGGAAAGTACCATATAGCAAATTATCTCTTAGTCATGTTAACAAAAACTGACAACAGCTGTCATGATTGTTATGAAAATTTTACAAACAAACAACAACTAAATCAAAAAAAAGAAAAAGGAATGAAGGAAAATGAAGTAGAAAAATCATTACAGACAAGTAAAATAACTAATAAATGAATATATTAGTGTATAACATACACAGTTTCTTTTATAAATCATAAATTTCCACAAACACACACACACATACACTCTTACATAAATTACCAAAACAGACAGATGGGCTTCAAGTATCTAAAACAAATAAAAGCAAAATAACAAACAAAAAGAATCTCTCTAGAGTCTTTACATCACATTTTTATTAAGGCTGTTTGGTTTTAGAACTTTTGTCAGTTTGACTTATTTATGTATTTGTTAAATCTGTTCTTCAAGATATACTTGTACGTGTGTGTGTACGTGTGTGTTTATGTGATGACTATTGAGTTATCCTTCTTTAAATCAAAAACTCTATTCGTTATTGTAAAAATATAATCATATTAATATAAGTTTTGTTTTCTAGCTGTCTATGTTCTGATTTATATCTTTTCTAGAGCAATATACTTGCACAATATAACTAATCAATTTAACAAATTGATTACCCAAATAAAATCTTGATATAAGGAGTGTTTCGAATAAAATGTGTAGTTGTATTAAATTAAATAAAATATACACATAAAACATAAAGATCCTAAATATACGGAATGCTATTGATATACTATAAAAATTCATCCAATAATTCTGTGGCAAAAAGAAAGAAGTGCTTAAGTCGACTTAAGCAAAATGTGAGTTAAGAGCAGCTTTGAAATCTCCATATGGACAAAGCTTCAATTATTTTGTACAATATTTCAGGAAGTAATAGCACAATTGTTTTTTGCTTATTTTTGTATACCCAACATCAATTAGAATGGGGCCGTATATTAAGATTCTCATTCCGTTTGTAACTTCTATAATAATGGCTCAAAAACCAAACAAATATATTTCCTCGTCGTTATAATGATTGAGCGATCTGTAGCTTGGATAAATCAGTCTATTTTACGAATATTTGTACTCGGTAGATCAGATATATCATGCAGGAAAAGCTCGCCCAGATTAAAAGCCCTCAAATTTGAAAGAGCGGGGCAATAAAGTGGTGTTTTGTCACCCCTATTATGGAACCTTGGTATTTCGGGTTAATTTCTGAACACTACATCGCAGCGACTGGAAGTCAAAATGGAACTTGTGTTATTTTCTAGACTCTTCCAAAGTTAGACGGGATAAAAAAAAGTACATTTTTGTATACAAAAGGTACATCTTTGTATACAAAAAGTATTTTTTTGTATACTAAAAGTATATTTTTGTATACACAAAGTACATTTTTGTGTACGCAACGTACACTTTTTAATACAAAAAGTACATTTTTGAATACAAAAAGCGCATTTTTGTATACAAAAGGTACATTTTTGTATATAAAAAATACATTTTTGTATACAAAAAGTACATTTTTGTATACAAAAGGTACATTTTCGTATACAAAAAGTACATTCTGCATACAAAAAGTACATTTTTGTATACATTTTTGTGTACGCAACGTACACTTTTTAATACAAAAAGTACATTTTTGAATACAAAAAGCGCATTTTTGTATACAAAAGGTACATTTTTGTATATAAAAAATACATTTTTGTATACAAAAAGTACATTTTTGTATACAAAAGGTACATTTTCGTATACAAAAAGTACATTCTGCATACAAAAAGTACATTTTTGTATACAAAAAGTACATTTTTGTATACAAAAAGTACATTTTGTATACAAGAAATACATTTTTGTATACAAAAGGTACATCTTTGCATACAAAAATTACATTGTTGTATACAAAAAGTACATTTTTGTAAACAAAAATTACATACTTGTATACAAAAAGTACATTTTTGTATACAAAAAGTATATTTTTATATACAAAAAGTACATTTTTGTATACAAAAAGGACATTCTTGTATACAAAAAGTACATTTTGGTACATTTTTGTATACAAAAAGTACATTTTTGTATACAAGAAGTACATTTTTGTATACAAAAAGTATATTTTTGTATACAAAAAGTACATTTTTGTATACAAAAAGTACATTTTTGTATACAAAAAGTACATTTTTGTATACAAAAAGTACCATTTTGTATGCAGATGTACCATTTTGTATACAAAAAGTACCATTTTGTATACAAAAAGTACCATTTTGTATATAAAAAGTACATTTTTGTAAACAAAAATTACATTTTTGTATACAAAAAGTACATTTTTGTATACAAAAAGTACATTTTTGTATACAAAAAGTACATTTTTGTATACAAAAAGTACACTTTTGTATGCAAAAAGTACACTTTTGTATACAAAATGTATATTTTACGTATACATAAAGTACATTTCTGTATACAAAAGGTACATTTTTGTATACAAAAAGTACATTTCTGCATACAAAAAGAACATTTTTGTATTCAAAAAGTACATTTTTGTATACAAAAAGTACATTTTTGTATAAGAAAAAGTAAATTGTGGTATTTAATAAGCCATTTATGTTTTATATTACGACAATTTTCTTAGTTATCTTATCTTTGACCTCCTCTACCATAACAAAAGTAATACGTTTCTTTCTGTGTATAACGAACCTCTTCCTTTTAAAATTTCTTTCAAAAATTTGAACAGTTATTAAAAAAAAACTATTCTTGTCGTAATTAAAACACAAAACACGTGTTAAAAATTCAATATATAACACGTGTTTATTTCAATCAAGCGATAATTCTGTAATTTATGTTAATTATAATTAATAATTATTAACATAACAGTTTATATAATACTCATATTACAAAAAAACTTGTTAAATGCTAACCAAAGGCAAAGAGCCCAAATAAGTATGCTTCATATTATGCTATAAATAAAATTAATTAATGAAATTCATTAAAAATTATTAAAAAAACGATGATGATGGTGAGAAATAAATATTAAAATGTTCATAATAAATTGGTTGTATTAACTGGAGTCCTAAAGTTTGTTGTTAACATCTACTTATTTTAACCTATTTAATTGTTTTTGTGAATGCATTTTTTTATAAATTTAAAAAGAATTTTTAAGTATTTAATAGCCAATAAAAATGAAATGTTTTTGATTTTATATTCAAAAAAAATGTATGTTATATTTAAACAATCAAATTTAAATAACTTTTGCATTTCTAAGTTTTGATGTTGATTTTATGCTGAATGTTTTGATAAAATTGATACATTTAAATAATTATGTTATAATTTTTTCAAATTAAACTAAAACAAATTAAACTAAAACAACAAAAATCATTTGGTGAAAATCAGTTTAAACAAACACATGCATTCGCCATATGCCTCACACATACATACACACACACACATGCATTGAAATCACACATGCACATTTTTCAACTGAAATCTGCAAATGAGTTTTATTAAATTCCTGCTTATATTTATATTTTTCTCATTAAATAACTAATGAAATTTTTCGCTTTAATATTTTATGATAATTATTTGGAATTTGCATGAATTCCCTTATAATTAAATGCCTGAATAATCAATAATATTTGAAAAATTAAAAACAATTGTTATAATAATTACAAACATAATTTTGACATTTAAATCTATTTTTGAAAAAAAGAGAGAGATATATTTTAATAAAAACCTAAAAAAAATATTAACAGTTAATATATCTTTTCAATCCAATTTAGTCATATGTTTGAACCCACATTGATATCTCGTCAATCCACTTATCACATAGTTTATCTTGTCTTATAAAATATTCATGTTTTGTCTCATCAGTCACTTAGACTGATCAACTCATTTGATGTTTGCATCATTCATGGCCATTGTGTCCTCCGTTTTGAGATCCATTCATGTCAAGGTGGTTCCTTATTTTTTCAGAAAATTTTATTTATTAAAATTATTTTAAACTCACACAGAACAAGAAATTTTAAAGTAAATAGTACTTTTTCCTTTAAGAAAGTACACATTGGTGTAAAAAAATTATTACTTGATACACAAAAAGTAACTTTTGGTATATAAAAAGTACCATTCGATAAGAAAAAAGTACTCCTGGGTATACAAAAAATTAATTTCGGTATATAAAAGTACATTTTGGTACACAAAAAATATCCTTTGAACCAAAAAGTACATTTTTGTGTACAACAGTACATTTTAGTATACAACAAGTCCTTTTTGGTACACAAAACTAACCTTTGCTATACAATTTCTTATACAAAAAGAATATTTTCTTGGTAAATTTTTGTATACAAAAAGTACACTTTGGTGTACAAACATTACATTTTAAAACAAAACTACCCTTTGGTATACAAAAGGTATCATTTTAGATATAAAAAATACAATTTGGTCTACAAAGAGTACCCATTAAGATATCAAAAACACCCTTTAGTATACAAAAAATTCCCTTTGGTATACAAAAAGTACCCTCTGGTATACAAAAAACCATAGGAGTATAGAAAAAAACAATTTGTTATACAAAAAGTATTCTTTGGTATACAAAAAATACCCTCTGGTATACAAAAAGTACAATTTGGTATACAAAAAGTATCCTTTGGTATAAAAAAGTACCCTATGGTATAAAAAAGTACCATATTGTATACCGAAAATAACCTTTGGTATACAAAAGGACATTTTGGTACACAAAAAGTACCCCTTGGTGTACAAAAAGTACCATTTGTGTACAAAAACTACCCTTTGGTATACACAAAGTACCCCTTGGTACATAAAAAAAGCTCTGCTATAGAAAAAGTACATTTTGTTATAAAAAAAGTACTTTTTGGTAAACCATTGGAAACATTTTGGTATAAAAAAGTACCTTTTATTCAATTTAATATACCCTTTGGTATACAAAAAAGTATTCTTTGGTATACAAAACGTACACTTTCGTATACAGAAATTTCCTTTGTAGTATAAAAAGTAAAAATTTGGTACACAAAAAGAATACTTTTGCACACAAAAAGTACCTATGGTATACAAAAAATTCTCTTTGAAATACAAAAAGTTTTCTTTGGAATACAACACAGGAAAGATACTTTTTGGTATACAAAAAGTACATTTTGTTGTTAAAAAGTACTTTTTGATAAACCCTTGGAAACACTTTGGTATAAAAAAGTACCTTTTATTAAATTTAATATAAAGTACCCTTTGGTATACAAAAAGTATTCTTTGGTATACAAAACGTACACTTTCGTATACAGAAATTTCCTTTGTAGTATAAAAAGTAAAAATTTGGTACACAAAAAGAATACTTTTGTACACAAAAAATACCTGTGGTATACAAAAAAGTTATCTTTGAAATACAAAAAGTTTTCTTTGGAATACAACACAGGAAAGATACTTTTTGGTATACAAAAAGTACATTTTGGCTTACCTTTTGGCATTTCCTATTGTAGACAAGAAGTTCCATTTAGCATTCAAAAAGTATACTTTGGTATACAAAATGTACGATTTGCTACACAAATAGTATCATTTTGAATACAAAAAGTAGCCTTTGGTTGACAAAAAGTACGATTTTGTATAAAAATTTACTATATGGTACACAAAAAATACACTTCGGTGCACAAAAAGTACACTTTGGTATACAAAAAGTATACTTTGTTATTTAGTATACAAAAAGACTACTGGTATTCAACAAGTGCCTTTTGATATACAAAAAGTACCTTTTGGTATACAAAAAGTACCTTTTGGTTTACAAAAAGTACCTTTTGCTATACAAAAAGTATCTTTTGGTATACAAAAAGTACCTTTTGTTATACAAAAAGTACCTTTTGGTATGCAAAAAGTACCTTTTGGTATACAAAAAGTACCTTTTGGTAAACAAAAAGTACCTTTTGGTATACAAAAAGTACCTTTTGGTATACAAAAAGTACCTTTTGGTATACAAAAAGTACCTTTGGTATACAAAAGGTACCTTTTGGTATACAAAAGGTACCTTCTGGTATACAAAAGGTACCTTTTGATATACAAAAGGCACCTTTTTTTATACAAAAAGTACCATTTGGTACAAAAAGTATCTTTTGGTATACAAAAAGTAATTTTTGGTATACAAAAAGTACCATTCAGTATACCCTTTTGAATGCAAAAAGTATATTTTTGTATACAAAAGTACACTTGGGTATAAGAAAGTACCTTTTTGGGACACAAAAAATACATTTTGGTTTGTACAAAGTACTAAAAAGTCCCCTTTTGTATAGAAAAGTACAATGTTGTGTTCAAAAGTACTATCTAGTATACAAAAAGTATCCTTTTGTACACAAAAGTATCCTCTTGTGTACAAAAGTACTATTTGGTATCCTTTTGTATACAAAAAGTACTCTTTTGTACACAAAAAGTGACGTATTGTATACAAAAAGTACCTTTTCGTATAAAAAAGTAACCCTTTGTATACCATTTTGTATACAAAAAGTACCTTTTCGTATACAAAAAGTACCTTTTCGTATACAAAAAGTTACCCTTTGTGTTTTTGTATACAAAAAGTTACCTTTTATATACAAAAAATACCTTTTTGTATACAAAATGTATCCTTTTGTATACAAAAAGTATCCTTTTATACAAAAAGTACATTTTCAAATAGAGAAGTATATTTTTTTTGTGCCAAAAGTAAATTTTCGTATCAAAAAAGTACATATTTGCCTATATGAAGTGCGTTATTTTCTAAAACAAATAGTTTTAATATAAAAAGTACCTTTTAGATTAAAAAGTACTTCTGCAATTTTGTCGGTATTTATTCTTATTTCAACTTTTACATATGCAAATAGACAAAATCTACATTATTCAATTATTGTTAACAATTGCACTTGTTCATGTCTTTTTTAAATTCATGTTTTACTTGTTTGTGTTTTTTATTCAATTGTATTTGCTTGCTCTGTCCTGTTTACACACACAAACACATATATGATATCTTACGAGTAGTTTCCTCAATTTCCGTATGTTATCCTTTTTAGTGTTTGTAAACATTTGAGTAAGTATTTGTGTATGTTTGTGTTATGATTGTATAGGTGACTTGTTATTGGTCATTGGTCAATTTAAAATCCATTTTTATTATTTCCATATTTGTCGTTTTTTTAAATCCTTCCTTTTCTTAACTTTCTAGTTCCTTCTTTTTTTTCTGACTTATAGTGAAAGTCTTTTAAAACTGTAGGTTAAGGATTTATTGTAGTTTTTTAGGTTTATGACATTTTTATCATTTTGTATGATGAAAGTTGTGTTTTAAGTATTTTTATATAGTTTTTTCTTTATAAGTGCTATTTTATAAGTATTTATGATGAAAGGACATCTTTTTTATGATTAACTGACTTGAGCAAGTTTAGCCTTAATTATTTATTTGAAAAGATAATTTTTAATGATATTGTAATAACTTATGGGGTTTATATGAAAATTATGGCCATAAGACTTTAATTATGGGGATATGAAAAGCTTATAAGGAAATTTCGGAGAAAATTATGTTTAACTTATGAGGCCTTTATGCAAAGCATTAAAATATTATTAAGACTTAAGTGATTTTGTGTAAAATTATGATGCAATATGTTTAAGATTAACAAGGTTTTTGTTAAAGATGAAATTTATTTCAATAAAATAAGTTCTTCTTAAGAAATGAAAACCTTTAAAATTTTTTTCATTTTTAAATTTTCCAATATTCTTTTCGAAATTTTTAATTGCTTCCCCACTGTTCATTTTATTACATACTTCATTCAAATTTCGCTACTTATGTTTCCTCAATTCAATTACATACTTCCCCTTTTTTATATTGTTCGCATTAAAACTTACTTTTGTATTATACATGCAATTTTCCAAAGAATTAAACTCACTTAACTCTTTTTCCAAAAAATGAAAAAAAAAAAATACAAAAACACACAAATATGTCGTAAAACAAAGAAGAAAAATCTGAAAATTTTAAATCAATTCCCTGGCCATTCTTTGTGCATTAATTGAAATTCAATTTAAACTGAAACTGTATTTTGGCTTCTTTCATTCTTTTTTAGCAATGACTGAAAAACATGAGGGAAAAATTCGGAAATAAAAAATTTTCTTTTCACACATACATATGACTCAACTGCTGCTGTGACATGGTCGGACTTGTGAACACACAAGACTTCCGAAACTTTTGACAGATAACAACAACGGATTTTTTTAAATTTTCACTTGAATACCTTGTGTATCCGAAAACATGATAAAATGAAAAGTGAAGGCAACTTGGTTGATGATAGCAGCATCTTTGCTATATGGAGTCTCTCGTGGAAATGAATGAGTTTGTGGGATTATATGATAGCATTTAATATTTGATTAAATACTTTTTTAACATATGAATGCAATTAAGAATATGTTAAATTTTTAAAACTTTTAACTGTTCTTTTTAGCAAAAATCTGATTTGTCATATCAAAAAGGTCAAATCTGATATATGACTTCAGCCTAGGATTAACATTTGTTTCAGCCCAGATACAATCATATTATACAGAATTAGAATCTTTCAAACGCTTCTGTTCGCCCACACTAAATTTTGGTTCTAGATATCAAATTGACTTCTGATCGCTAGGTGAAGATAGTGTGCCAGTCTAGTAAATGTGATTACGATGTACAGTGAAAACTCTCAAAACCGAAAACTAATCGTGGAGGCATTTTTTATTATTAATTTTTAAATATTTTTTTTTTATAGGAAGTTTTTTTAATTTTTTTGTATTTTTATCAGAAATTTTTCAAAAATTTCCTATGACAAGAAGAAACTTTTGAAAAATTTCCTATAAAAATAAAAAAAATTTCCTATAAAAATAGGACATTATCGAAAAATTTTCTATAAAAATAAGAAATTTTTCAAAAATTTCCTATAAAAATAAGACATTTTTGAAAAATTTCCTATCAAAATAAGAAATTTTTGAAAAATATAATACAAAAATATAAAATATAATACAATATAATACAAAAAATATAAAAATAAAAAATTTTTGAAAAACTTCCTATAAAAATAAGAAATTTTTGAAAAATTTCCTATAAAAATGAGAAATTTTTGAAAAATTTCCTATAAAAATAAGAAATTTTTGAAAAATTTCCTATAAAAATAAGAAATTTTTGAAAAATTTCCTATAAAAATAAGAAATTTTTGAAAAATTTCCTATAAAAATAAGAAATTTTTGAAAAATTTCCTATAAAAATAAGAAATTTTTGAAAAATTTCTTATAAAAATAAGAAATTTTTGAACAATTTCCTATAAAAATAAGAAATTTTTGAAAAATTTCCTATAAAAATAAAAAATTTTTGAAAAATTTTCTATACAAATAAGAAATTTTTGAAAAATTTCCTATAAAAAAAAGAACTTTTTGAAAAATTTCCTATAAAAATAAGAAATTTTTGAAAAATTTTCTATAAAAATAAGAAATTTTTAAAAAATTTCCTATACAAATAAGAAATTTTTGAAAAATTTCCTATAAAAATAAGAAATTTTTGAAAAATTTCGTACAAAAATTAGAAATTTTTGAAAAATTTCTTATAAAAATAAGAAATTTTTGAAAAATTTCGTACAAAAATAAGAAATTTTTGAAAAATTTCCTATAAATATAAGAAATTTTTTTCAAAAATTTCTTATATTTATAGGAAATTTAAAGATAAGAATTTTTTGAAAAATTTCTATAAAAAAAATAAATTTTTGAAAAATTTCTTATAAAAAAAATAAATTTTTGAAAAATTTCCTATAAAAATAAGAAATTTAAAAAAAAAATTTTGAAAAATTTCCTATAAAAATAAGATTTTTAAAAAATTTCCTATAAAAATAAGAAATTTTTGAAAAATTTCCTATAAAAATAAGAATTTTTGAAAAATTTCCTATAAAAATAAGAAATTTTTGAAAAATTTTCTTATAAAAATAAGAAATTTTCGAAAAATTTCCTATAAAAATAGGAAATTCTTGAAAAATTTTCTATAAAAATAAGAATTTTTTTAAAAATTTCGTATCAAAATAAGAAATTTTTGAAAAATTTTCTATTAAAACAAAAATTTTTTTGAAAATTTCTTATAAAAATAGGAAATTTTCGAAAAATTTCCTATAAAAATTTGAAATTCTTGAAAATTTTTCTATAAAAATAAGAATTTTTTTAAAAATTTCCTATAAAAATAAAAAATTTTCCTTTAAAAAAAATTCTTATTTTTATTGGAAATTTTTCAAAAATTTCTTATTTTTATAGGAAATTCCTCATAAAATTATTATTTTTATAGGTGATTCTTCAAAAATTTCCCATTTTGATAGGAAATTTTTCAAAAATGTCCTATTTTGATAGGAAATTTTTCAAAAATTTCCTATTTTTATAGGAAATTTTTCAAAAATTTCCTATTTTTATAGGAAATTTTTCAAAAATTTCCTATTTTTATAGGAAATTTTTCAAAAATTTCCTGTTTTTATAGGAAATTTTTTAAAAATTTTCTATTTTTTTAGGAAACTTTTCAAAAATTTTCTATATTTATAGGAAACTTTTCAAATAAAAAATATATAAAAACCTCTTATTTTAGCCAATTTATGTTTTAATTGGGCCCTCTGTGCTCGGTCAGTGTTGTCTGATATGTATAAGTGTACATCGTTGCGTATACTTGATATTGATTAATATGCACTACATAATTCAATATTATTCATACGCATCGATACACTCTAAAGAGCAAAACTAAAATCAGACTTGTACTCTATGTGTGTGAAGTCACACATATATATATATATTGTACTTATACTTAAATGCATTTTATACACACACACTATTTTGCCAACACATTTAAATATTAATTAACACATATATACAGAGGAGTATATTTTACATGAGCGAATTATAAATGTAAATATATACATTTGAGATTTATATACAATAATTATTTATGCATGTTTTTTCGGGAAATACTAAGAGAATTTTAAAAATTTATTGTAAAACGTATTTATGGCTTAATAATTTTTTGAAATTATTTAAATAAATGCAATTTTCAAGGCTACTAAAGAGGCTGTTAAAATTGTTGTTTTGCCTTTTGTTTATAAACTTTATAGCGAAGTTTAGTATATTTGTTTTAATTAAGAGGAGTTGAGTTTAGAGGAAAAGACTAAATGTAGAAAATCCATTAATTTATAAATTTTTAACCACATATCGGCTATAAGCTATAGCTAAATGCACAAATATGTATATAAGACCACTTAACTATACAAAGTGATTTTCTGATAGAAGTGTTAAAAGCTCTTAAAAATAGTTGTTCGACTTAATTTTCTTTACCAGTTTCTTTTGGACCTATGCTGCACTGGGAGTTAAGGATGAAACTATAATCTTTTGAACCTCTTTTGCTTCCTGGTTTAGGTTTTATATCAATATCAGGTCTTCAATACCACTGCGATTTATAGCCTTCAGATTTTTTTTTTTTTGTTATTTTGTTAGAATAGTGTGATTGATATTTTTATGGTTATAAATATTGCTGTATATTTCTGATGTAGCTCAATATTCAAAACCTAATATCATGTTACTTCAAATATTTAATTATGTCTGTTAAAAAATTTCAAAAATATTCAAACAAAAACTTTTTTTTGATTTAAAGTGCTTAAATAAAACGAAGCTAAATTTATCCTTTTCTCAAAAACTTTTCTATTTATATTTACATTTTCTTTTTAGTAATTCATTTATTTAACTAACATTTAACCTTTTCATGTAGCATCATTCTCTGTTTTTTAGTTTCTATTTGTCTGTATTTGTTTTTTTTTTCGTCATCTTTCCTTACAATTCTATTCAGTTTGTTGCTGCTGCAGTATCCTTGTAGTTTATTTGAAAGGAATACTTAATTAATTTTAGTACAAATATTTACCCCAGTTATTTTTTGTCTTAAACCCCCAATACTAGTTTGCCGTTTTATTTTATTCCAATGTTACATATTGTTTTCTAAAAAAATTAAGTATTTTTTATATAAACTATTAAGCTTTTTGCCAGTTTTTTTAACTGTTTTTAAATTAATTGATCATAAGACTTACCAACCTTTTTCTCTTGATCCCTTTGTTTTAAGATAGTGTTAGTGGCTCTTGACAAATTTTCTTATCTAAATAATTGCCAAGAACTCAATTGGAAGTAAATCTATTTTTTACAAATCTTATAAAATTCTAGTTTCTTTAAAATTTATGAGCTCTTTTTTGCCACCACAAATTTTACTATCTTTTACAATTTGTTATTCTTATTGAAAGAATAAATTTTATTTATCTTCCCTAAACCATAAAGTTAAAGACATGAATTAAGGCAATTTTTCATTTTATCTGACTGATAGAGTTTAATTCTATTTTAGACCAAAAAATAAAAGCTGTAATTTAAAGTCATTTTTTTGTTAAAGGAAATTTTTAACAAAAGATTTTTGTACTAATGAGTTTAGGGAATAAATTTAGAAATCTTCGGATTTATTATCACTTAACATTTAAAAATGACTCAGAAGTTTAGGATGACTCAGCAGTTTGAGATGACTCAGCATTTTGAGACGACTCAGTAGACTGAGACTACTAAAAGTTTGATATAACTTCGCTGTATCTGATAGTTCAGAAGTTTAGGATGACTCAGTAGTTTAATATGACATAAGAGTTAAGGATGACTCAAGCTGTTTAAAATTAGTAGTTTAGGATAACTCAGTAGTTGATGATGACTCAAAAGTTAAGGATGACTCAGAAGTTTACTATGACTCAGCAGTTTAGGATGGTTCATTGTCACAGCCTTTTGACATAGTTTAGGATGACTCAGTAGTTAATGATGACTCAACAATTTAAGATGACTCCAGGATAGGATAACTCAGTAGTTGATGATGACTCAAAAGTTAAGGATGACTCAGAAGTTTACTATGACTCAGCAGTTTAGGATGGTTCATTGTCACAGCCTTTTGACATAGTTTAGGATGACTCAGTAGTTAATGATGACTCAACAATTTAAGATGACTCCAGAGTTCGAGATGACTCAGTAGACTGAGATCACAAGAAGCTTGATATGACTTAGCTGTATAAGATAATTTAGAAGTTTAGGATCACAACACTTAAGGATGACTCATTTGTATAGGATGAGCAAGCTGTTTGAGATTATTTAGTAGCTAGGATAACTCAGTAGTTAAACCTTACTTATCATTATCTTAGGCATACTTATAAGCATTTTGAAATGATTCAGTAGTTAAGGATGACTCAGTAGTTTATGATGACAAAACTCCACATTTCGAGATGGCTCAGTAGACTAAGATTACTAGAAGCTTGATATGACTTAGCAGTATTAGATAATTTAGTAGTTTAGGACAACTCAGTAGTTTGGGATGACACAGCGGTAAGGGATGACTCAGTAGTTTATGATGACTCAACAGATTAAGATGACTCCACAGTTCGAGATAGCTCAGTAGACCGAGATTACTTCCAGTTTGATAAGAGTTAGCGGTATGAGTTAAGGATAACTCAGTAGTTTAAGATGACTCAAGAATTAATGTTGACTGTTTGAGATTATTAAGTGGTTTAAGATAACACAGTAGTTAAAGATGACTCAACAGTTAAAGATGACTTAGAACTTTATAATGACTCCGAAGTTTAGGATGACTCATTGTCAAGGCCTTCTAATAAAAACCTTACTTAACCTTATTTTAAGCACACTTATAATAATTTTAAAATGATTCAGTTGTTGAGGATGACTCAGTAGTTTATGATGTCTCAACACTTTAAGATGACTCCAGATTTCAAATGACTCAGTAGACTAAGATTACAAGAAGCTTGATATGACTTAGCAGTTTAAGGAAATTAAAAAGTTAAGGATGACTCAATAGTTGATGATGACTCAACAGATTAAGATGACTCCACAGTTCGAGATATCTGAGTAGACTGTTATTACTAGAAGCTTGATATGACTTATCAAAATAAGAAAATTCAGAAGTTTAGGATGACTCAGTAGTTTGGGATGACACAAGAGTTTAGGATGATTCAGTAGTTTAAGGTAACCAAGCTATTTAAAATTGTTTAGTAGTTTAGGATAACTCAGTAATTAAAGATGAATCAAAAGTTAAAGGTAACTCAGAAGTTTACTATGACTCAGCTTTTTAGGATGACTCATTGTCACGACCTTTTAACAAAACCTTACTTAACCTAAGACTTATAAACATAAAATTATTTAGTAACTAAGGATGACTCAGCAGTTTATAATGCCTTAGCAGATTAAGATGACTCCTTAGTTCGAGATAGCTCAATAGACTGAGATTACTAGCAGTTGGATATGAGTTAGCGGTATAAGTAATTCTGAAGTTTTGGATAACTCAGTAGTTTAAGATGACTCAACAGTTAAGGATGACCAAATTGTTTAGGATGACCAAATTGTTTAGGATGAATGAAACTGTTTGAGATTAATTAGTAGTTAAAGATGACTCAACAGTTAAAGATGACTCTGAAATTAACTATGACTCAGCAGTTAAGAATGACTCATTGTCACAGACTTTTAATCTTATCTTAAGTAGACTTATAAGCATTTTAAAATGATTCAGTAGCTAAGAATGACTCAGTAGTTTATGATGACTCAACAGATTAAAATGACTCCACAGTTCAAAATAGCTTAGTAGACTGAGATTACAGGCAGTTTGATATGAGTTAGCGGTACAAGTAATTCAGAAGTTTAGGATAACTCAGTAGTTTAAGATGACCCAACAGTTAAGGATGACTCAGTTGTTTAGGATGACCAAACTGTTTGAGATTATTTAGTAGTTTAGGATAAGTTAAAAATGAGTCAACAGTTAAAGATGACTAAGAAGTTTATTATGACTTAGCAGTTTAGGATGACTCATTTTCGCAACCTTTTAACATAACCTTATCTTAAGCAGACTTATAAGCATTTTAAGTAGTACAATTCTAGAGTACATTCATATCTATTAGTTGTTTCCGAATAAGAGTAAAAGCGTTGTACTCCCTTTCTTATGGGACTTTTCAAAACGACCAATTCCAATGTATGGAATTGCAACATCTTCATATTATAGATTATTTGGCTAGACCTTAGCTTATTGTGTTTTAGATTAATTTACCCATTATTATCAATTAAATCATCTTTAATAAGAAGTTAGCTATGAGAGGTATCAAATGTCTGTGCCTGACCGCCCATAGCGTCCTTTTATTTATTTAAAACACTATAAAATTTCTTAATTTCCATTAACTATTCTCTCGAGTTATTAAATTTAAAAATTTTTATTAAAAACATTTTTCAAACCATTTTTCCATTGCATTTTTATTTGCCCAACAAAATTCTATTGTCGGCAATTAAGTGCTACTGCAAAACGTGGCAAAAAGTGAAGCCGGAGTCTTATATTTGTTTATTTTAATTGAAAAATATAAAAATTTTATTTATAAAAATTTTGCAGTTGTTAAATAAATGTGGAATAAAAATAAAAGCAAAACACAGCGAAAAATAATGTAAATAATATCTGGTATATAAATACTTCTATTTTATCAAATATTTAAAGCTTCTTCGCAATCAAAACAATGCACAGTGGGTTGAAAAGGAAAATTAAATAAACAAACTAAAATTGAAATAATTTTTTATAAATTTATACAATTTTAAATAAATGTTGACTAAAGAGCCATTTAAAAGAATGAAGAGGAAGTTTAAAATGACTCAGTAGTTTAAGATGACTCAACAGTTGGAAATAACTCAGTAAAATAAGATTACTAAAAGTTTGATATGACTTAGCAGTTTAAAATGATTCAGTAGTTAAGGATGAATTAGTAGTTGATAATATAATTAGTAGTTTTTAATGATTCAGTTAAGGACGGCTCAGTAGTGTAGGATGACTCAACAGTTTGAGGTAACTTAGCAGCTTCAGATGACTCAGCAGTTCGAGATGTCTAAGTAGTTTTAAATTGCTAGAAATTTGATAAGACTAAGCAATTTAAAATTAATCACTAGTTGAGGATGACTCAACAGTTTGAGATTACTCAGCAGTTCGAGTTGACTCAGTTAAAATGATTCAGTAGTTAAGGTAACACAGTAGTTTATTTTGATTCAATAGTTTGAGTTGACTCTGCAGTTTAAGGTGATTCAACAGTTCGAGATGACTCAGTAGACTAAGATTTCTAGAAGTTTGATATGACTTATCAGCTTAAAATGATTCAGTAGTTGCGGATGACTCAGTAGTTTATGATGAGTCACAAGTTTGAGATTACTCAGCAGTTTAAGATGACTCAGTAAACTAAAATTACTAGAATTACAGTGTAAGATGACTCAGCAGTTAAAGATGACCCAGCAAATCGAGATGACTCAGTAGACTAGATTTGATTTGATTTAGTGGTTGAGAACGACTGAGTAGTTTTTGATGACTCCACAGTTTGAGATGACTCAGCAAATTGAGATGACTCAACAGTTCTAAATGACTCAGTAAACTAAGATTGCTGGAGTAGTTGAGGATGACTCAGTAGTTTAAGATGACTCAACAGCTTGATATGGCTCAGCAGTTTGAGATGACTCAGAAGTTCTAGATTGCTTAGTAGACTGAGATTACTAGTGGTTTGATCTGACTTAGCAGAATATGATTATGCAAAAGTTTAGGATGACTCAGTACTTTGAGATAACTCAACAGTTTAGAATGACTCAGTAGTTTAGGATAACCTAGAGTTTCGAGACAATTTAGTAGTTTAGGATAACTCAATAGCTCAAGATGAAACAACAGTTAAAGATGACTCAGAAGTTTACTATAACTTAGCAATTAAGGATGACTCAGCAGCTAAGGATAACTCAATTGTTGGAGAAGACTCCACGGTTTAGGATTTTAATGTGACTAACCGTTTAGGATGACTCAGTAGTTTAGGATCACCTAAAATTTCGAGACAATTTAGTAGTTTAGGATGACCTAGTAGCTAAAGATGAATTAACAGTTAAAGATGACTCAGCAGTTAAGAACTACTCAGCAGTTTTGGATGACTCAGCAGTTTGGGATGACTCAGTAGTTTATGATAACTCACAGTTTAGGATGACTCAGTGGTTTAGAATAACTCAGTTTCGGTGAGTTTTATATACATAGATCAATATGTCAAAAGCGTCTTTTGGCCGATTTTTTTGCGTCTTAAATTCTACTAGTATAGCTTTTGACTATATAAATCGAATATCAAGCAGTACTATTAGCGAAATATTTTAGTTCTATATAAAACTTTGACCTCTAATTTAACCACAAAAATAAATAAACAGGCAGCTAAACGTTCACTTTGAAAGTGATTCAGAGACGACTTGTACATGGTCGGCCCATGTTACTGGAAGTCCTTAACATCAGCGCAATATCATTAACCATAGACTTAGAAATCATCAAATAACCCAAGTATCTAACAACAAATGCCAGCCAGAATGACCACGTACCGCAAACATAAATAGAAACCAATACCTTTTTTTACTATTTTGCCATTTTCAAATTTTTTTATATCCATTTCATATTATTGTTATTCTAATGCTAATGTTTGACAATGTCATAAACAAATGCGGTCAAATATTTGTACACCAATACCGCTTTATTTGTCTTAAATGCTTAAATATTCTACTTTAAAATTGTTTCATTTCATTTAATTTGTTTTTTGCCAAAAAAAAAAACGAAAAAATATGGCATATAAATGACAATATTTTAATTAAACTTTGGCAAACGAACTTAACTATCTAAGAGCAATAGGGCAATTTGCAGTAAAAGGAAAAGCGTCCAAGTTTGAAAATATCATGACAATGTCAAACAAAAGCTTTTATTTTGTTTTTAAGACAAATTGAAATTGTTTGACAAAATATACAAGAAAACTTATTCAAAGTAATCCATAACAATTAGTAATTGTTTGATGGTTTTTGGCTTTTGCTACTTTTTGTTCTATTTGCACAAAAACAACAATTCCCCAGATACTTTTGGGAAACTTTCAGCTATTGACAGGCAAAATGAAGAATTGTCATAAAAAAAAATGAAACTAATTAATTTGCTGACACATAAATAACAAGTTCAATATAGCTTTAAGAAAAAATGACATATGGATCATGACACTGTGCTACAATAGGTGTACAGTAGAGCGTCTCGACTTATATGGGAAAAAATAAAGTTCGCCGTACACCACCGAATATAAAGCATTGCTATGAACTAGTTTCGAAAAAATTTTTTTTAATTATTTTCGTTGCACATTGGGTCGCCAAAATACATTTTTCGTTATATCTTCGGCATTTACAGTCGAATCTCGAAGTGTGATATATCGATGTTTTTGTCTCGAGGAGGCCAACATTTTTTGTCTAATAGTCATTATTCGCAGGTATCCGGTTCAAGTATTTATCTATCAGACCCCTGTTCCTACCACCCTAATGTACCACCCTAATATCAGAAAATTAAAGCTCTTAAAAAATCGTTAAACTTTTACTAAGGAAGTTTTTCGATTTTTCAAACCGATCTATTACAAACAAGGAATTTCTTATTTTGCCGCACATAGGGATCGCCAAAATACATTTTTCGTTATATCTTCGCCATTTACTGTCGGATCTTAAAGTATAATATATCGATGATTTTGTCTAACGAAGGCCAATGTGCGATATTAATCATTGAACTTAAATACATTCTTCTACATAGTACCTACCCAAGATATCTTAACTCATACAACAAGAATTATAAAAATTTAAAATCTTTTAATCAATTATGTTTTGAAAAGACTCAAGTTTGCTGTATTTTTGAGGGCTCTCAAGTTCTGAAAAAATGTGGCCCATGCGTTGCTCACCAGTGACAGCCATGGCAGATTAATGTACTACATGAACAAAACGTTCAGTGTTTTGTTAAAGGCATCGATAAGCTGTGAAAATAATTAAGTTTAGTAAATAAAACTATCAACAGAAAGTATTTTCCTTATGTTACCTGGTATTTTGATTACATCTTTGGAAAGCTGTAATGCTTCCAGCAGTTCTTGCATTAAGAATGGCTTTTACTGATGAGCAACGCATGGGCCACATTTTTTCAGAACTTGAGAGCCCTCAAAAATACAGCAAAATTGAGTCTTTTCAAAACATAATTGATTAAAAGATTTTACATTTTTATAATTCTTGTTGTATGAGTTAAGACATCTTGGGTAGGTACTATTTAGAAGAATGTATTTAAGGTCAATGATTAATATTGCAAAACATTGGCCTTCGTTAGACAAAAACATCGATATATTACACTTTAAGATCCGACAGTAAATGGCGAAGATATAACGAAAAATGTATTTTGGCGATCCCTATGTGCGGCAAAATAAGAAATTCCTTGTTTGTAATAGATTGGTTTGAAAAATCGAAAAACTTCCTTAGTAAGAGTTTAACGATTTTTTAAGAGCTTTAATTTTCTGATATTAGGGTGGTACATTAGGGTGGTAGGAACAGGGGTCTGATAGATAAATACTAGAACCGGATACCTGAGAATAATGACTATTAAAGAAAAATGTTGGCCTCTTCGAGACAAAAACATCGATATGTCACACTTCGAGATCCGACTGTAAATGCCGAAGATATATGGAAAAATGTATTTTGGAGACCCCAATGTGCAACGAAAAAAATTAAAAAATTTTTTTTCGAAACTACCTCATAGCATTGCTTTATATTCGATGGTGTACGGCGAACTTTATTTTTTCGAGACGCCCTAGTGTACAGTTTTGTTTATTATTGTGGTTTATAGAGCACTAAGATACTCAAGGCTTTTATCAGTCACTTCGTTTAGTACTTTTTTTAACGAAAACTAATGAAAAAATCATAAAGTTAAAAATTGTATTTTTTCTGTAGCACAGTGTTCGTCTAATTATAAAAAGCATTTTTTTCACTTTGTTATTAAAATGATATAGATTTCTTCTATTTTTGAGTCCCTCAAATTAAACAAATTCAACAATCAAATTAGGAAAGTTTGACAAGTACCAAGAATTATCACATTTGTAAGGTTAACAGACATAATTATGTATGTAGCTGTGTTTACTTTCATATATATACATATATATATATACATATTTATACATTGATAAATCATTTATCTAGTGGCATCTGTGTGGGATCATCTCGGTTACCTGTAAACTATAGAAATACATTATTTATGATGAGTTTTATTGAAATGTAATAATTTGTCACATAAATTGTTGCCACAATTTGACAAATAGTCGAAATGAACAAAGTTCAATGTTCTCAAATATGATCTTAAATATTGTCTTAATAAAAAGTTTTTATAATATACCAGTAATAAAAGGTGCTATTTACTCTTTTATTGTAAAAGGTACCTTATGAAAGATACTTTTTAAAAAGACTTTTTTTTATTACACTAAACGATAATTTTAAAATACTAATTGGTACTATTATTACACCAAAAAAGAATTTTTTTACACTAAATGGTATTTTTGTTACATTAAAAGGTACTTTTGTTACACAAAAAGGTACTTTTGTTACACAAAATAGTACTTTTGTTACACAAAATAGTACTTTTGTTACACAAAATAGTACTTTTGTTACACAAAAAGGTACTTTTGTAATACAAAGAGGTACTTTTGTTACGCAAAAAGTTTTTTTTTTTTATTATACAAAATGGTTCTTTTGTTACATAAAAAGGTACTTTTGTTACACAAAATTGTTCTTTTGGAGCACAAAAAGGTACTTTTGTTATACAAAAAGGTACTTTTGTTACACAAAAAGGTACTTTTGTAACACAAAAAGGTACTTTTGTAGCATAAAAAGGTACTTTTGTTACAAAAAAAGGTACTTTTGTTACACAAAAAGGTACTTTTGTTAAACAAAAAGGTACTTTTGTTATATACAAAGATACTTTTGTTATATAAAACGGTACTTTTGCAACACAAAAAGGTACTTTTGTTATACAAAAAGGTACTTTTGTAACACAAAAAGGTACTTTTGTAACACAAAAAGGTACTTTTGTTACACAAAAAGGTACTTTTGTTATATAAAAAGGTACTTTTGCAACACAAAAAGGTACTTTTGTTATACAAAAAGGTACTTTTGTTACACAAAAAGATACTTTTGCAACACAAAAAGGTACTTTTGTTATAAAAAAGGGAACTTTTGTTATAAAAAAAGGAACTTTTGTTACACAAAAAGATACTTTTGTTACACAAAAAGGTACTTTTATTACATAAAAAGTACTTTTTTATATAGAAAGATACTTTTGTTTCACAAAAAGGTACTTTTGTTACACAGAGAGGTACTTTTATTACAAAAAAGGTACTTTTGGTTATCAAAAAGGTACTTTTGTTATACATAAAGGTGCTTTTATTACATAAAAAGTACCTTCGTAATAATAACTTGTATTTTTGTAATACTAAAATCTCAAACCTATTTTTTTATAAAAAAAAAAGGAATCTTTGTACTAAAACTTACTTTTATAATACCAATAATAAAAAGTACTTTTTATACCGGTAACATATACTAAAGTTTGTTCCTGTTTGCCTAAAATGTACTATGGTATTACTAAAAAAATTTTAGTTTTACACTAAGAGGTAAAAGGCACTTCTGTTCATGTATTCTAAAAGATTCTTCTTTTAATTCGATATAAGTGAAAAAGTTTCCCCTAGTTCTATCCTACAAAAACTTCAGTCTTAAGCTCGAGATGACTAAGAAGTAAAGGGTTACTTAGCAGTTAAGAATGACTCAGCAGTTTAGGATGACTCAGGAGTTTGAGATGACTCAGCTTTTTAGGATGACTCGGCAGTTTAAGAGGACTCAGTAGTTAAAAATGATACAGAGGATTGAAAAGTTTAGGATGACTCAGTAGTTTCATATGACTCAACAGTTTAGGATAACTCAGTATTTTAGAATGACCGAGCTGTTAAAGACTCTAAGTCGTCTTTAACAGCTCGGTCATTCTAGTTTACTATGATTTAGCAGTTTAGGATTTGAAATGACTCAGCTGTTTAGGATGACTCAGCAGTTTGAGATGACTCAGTGGTTTAAGATGATACAGCAGTTTGATATGACTTAGCAGTTTAAGAGAATACAGAAGTTTAAAATGACTCAGTAGTTTCAGATGACTCAACAGTTTAGGATAACTCCGAAATTCAGGATGACCCAGCAGCTAAAGATAACTTAGAAGTTTACTATGAATCAGCAGTTTAGGATTACTCAGCAGTTTGAGATGACTCAGTAGTTATAAATGATACGGCAGTTTGATATGTCTTTGCAGTTTAAGAAGATTCAGAAGCTAAGGATAACTTAGTATTTTGAGTTTAGGATAACTCAGTAGTTTAGGATGACGCAGCAGTTTAAGATGATTCAGAATTTTACTATTACTCAGCACTTTAGGATTACTCAGTAGTATGAGATGACGATGAGCAGTTTGCGATGCCTCAGCAATTTGGGATGACTCAACAAATTTTATAATTTTTATAAGTCACCTGGTGTGTTTTATATAGATCAAGATTTCAGAGGCATCTTTTTGCGTCTTTAATTCTAGCAGTAAATCTAAGGATAGTTCATTCATGTCGATTGTCAAGATGTAAAAACAGCCTTGCATGGATATAGTATAACATTTTTAAAAAGGTACTTCGTTGCAGTCTATCCCTCTAATTCACAAATGGTTTGAAATTGTTTCTGATCCGATTACTTCTTATTTTGTTCAAGCTATTCCCATTGCCACAAACATGCTTGTATAGTGTGGGACGTCGAACGGTTAAAATTGAACGAAATACTTATTTATTCTTTTTTATTACAAAATTCCGTATATCTTCTTCACTAAACGGAATGAATCAATTTAGTCTTGAGCAACCGATTATTGCATTAAACTTTTGATGGCAGTTAATTTGCCGAAATTGTGATTTCAAGTGGCCTACAAGAAGCTGCAATTTCACACTGTTGGACTTCCTTTTATTGGGCAATTTATGGTCAAAATTCGTAACGCCATTGACAATATAAATCCTCATATACTCGAAAAAGTGCTCAGAAATTGGATCTATCAAATAGACTGTTTTGAGCTCAGCTATATCTGTGAACAAACATTTCTGAACGGAAAAATGTTTCCAAGAATTTTGAAAATCATGTTAAATATTTAAGCTTAGGGAGTATAATAGAGTCGAACTTGAGCGACTATAGCATTTTTTACTTCTTTTTTTTCTGTATTTTTATATTAAGTTATTTTTGTTACATATGAGAAAATTTAACTTTAAATAAACAGCATTTTTTTAATATAAATACTTACTACTATAACACTGTGCTACACCAAAAATATGCAGCTAGTCTCATATAACAATTTTTTTATTTGTACTTATTTACTACAAAAATATGTACTTATGATTTACTCGATTACTTTTAACGAACTGCAAACGAATTAAATTTCTCTTTTAGTTTAGCACAGTGTAATAAATAATAAAAAAAATAAATATGAATATATACATATGTACTTTAATAATTCTATGCAATCTAGAGTAGATATAATATTAAAGCTTATTTACTACAAAAATATGTACTTATGATTTACTCGATTACTTTTAACGAACTGCAAACGAATTAAATTTCTCTTTTAGTTTAGCACAGTGTAATAAATAATAAAAAAAATAAATATGAATATATACATATGTACTTTAATAATTCTATGCAATCTAGAGTAGATATAATATTAAAGCTAAGTATGTTTAAGTATTGTACTATATATGCAAAAAATTGTTTTATCTTTTTTATATTTATTCCATTTAAAATATAAACTTAAAAGACTTATCCTTATGAAGATTCTTGGTCGTAAGCTAACTTTAATTTAAATAAAAATAACTAAGCATAAATAGTAGATTAAAATTTAGTGACGATTAAACGTAATGGGTTCAGAAAAAGAAAACAATTTTAAGACAAATATAAAAAAAAATTGAGATTATAAAAAGTTTACTAAAAATATGCTTTACTGTTTGTTATTAAACTAAAGGGTTATGATTTGTATTAAAAAATCATATCGATTATATTTATATTAAAAAGTTTATAAAAACTAAAATCTAATATTTTATAAATATCTAAATTCTAAGACGTTAACTATTTTCTTGGTTATGAAAATCACCTTTTTCCCCCTTATACCTCTTACAAGTAGTAATTAGACAAACTTTAATTATTGAGAATGATACCCTCCCTCTGCACAGTTGTACCATTCCCAACACCCCCTTTTAACTATAACTTTAACAAACCCCCTTAAAAACTCTAAAATAAACCAATAAAAAAGACTAATAACAACAAAACAAAAGAAAACTATATTCAATAACAACAAAAATAAAATTTGAGAATAAAAAAAAAACCTTTTTCATTCATATCAATTATGTATTGAGGTCAGTGTAGTTGTAACATTAAATTATTTAGATGAGTGTAAAACACACACATTCACATTGATACAAAATTAACAAACGAACTTTATGAAAAGTTTAAAAGTTCATACAAAAAATTCAAATAACAACTAAAATGTACTCTTTTATACAAAATATTACTATTAAAGCTAAGAGGTAATTTTTATACTAAAAGGTACTTTTTATACCACAACGTACTTTTTATACCAAAACGTACTTTTTATGCTAAAAGGTGATTTTTATACAAAAAAATACTTTTTATATTAAAAGGTACTTTTAATTCTAAAAGGTACTGTTTATACTAAGAGGTACTTTTTATATTTAAATTTACTTTTTATACTAAAAGGTACTTTTTACACTAAAAGGTACTTTTTATACTAAAAGGTATTTTTTATACTAAAAGGTACTTTTTATACTAAAAGGTACTTTTTATACTAAAAGGTACTTTTTATACTAAAAGGTACTTTTTATACTAAAAGGTACTTTTTATACTAAAAGAAACTTTTTGTACTAAAAGGTACTTTTTATACTAAAAGGTACTTTTTATACTAAAAGGTATTTTTTATACTAAAAGGTACTTTTTATACTAAAAGGTACTTTTTATACTAAAAGGAACTTTTTATACTAAAAGGTACTTTTTATACTAAAAGGAACTTTTTATACTAAAAGGTACTTTTTATACTAAAAGGTACTTATTATACTAAATGGTACCTTTTACACTAAAAGGTACTTTTAACACTACAAAGTACATTTTGTACTACAAAGTACTTTTGATACTAAAAAGTACTTGCCAAACTAAAAGTTAATTTTTTATAATAAAATTTACATTTTTACTAAAAACAACTTTTTATACTAAAAAAAACTTTATATTTTTAATGGTGGGTTTTGTTCCAACATGTACTTTTTATTCTAATATTAACTTTTTTTTTAAAAAGTAATTTCTATTCTACTCCTCGCAAAATTTTACTTTGAAATGTACCTTTTTATGAATTATCTTTATTATAGGTTCTAAAATTTCTTTATTACTCTAAACGTTCTTATTATTGTAAAAGGTACTTTTTGAGATAATTTAGTTCTTGGAGTTAAATTTCTTTCTAACTTTGGAAACAAGTTACATTCACTCAAGGCTAAGTCCGGAGAATATGTCAGATGAAAGGGCAAATTTGTAGCTCAATTCATGAATGAAAACGGTGTTAGGTACTGGAGTGTAAATTAAGTGTACCAAAAGTCACTTTTGGTATACCAAAAGGTACTTTTAGTACACCAAAAGTTACTTTTGGTATAAGAAAAGGTATTTTTAGTGTAACAAAAGGTACTAGGTACTTTAAGTACACAAAAGGTACTTTTAATATACCAAAAGTTACTTTAAGTATACCAAAAGGTACTTTTAGTATATCAAAAGGTACTTTTAGTATACCAAAAGGTACTTTTTGTATGCCAAAAGGCATTTTTAGTATACCAAAAGGTACTTTTAGTATACCAAAAGGTACTTTTAGTATACCAAAAGGCACTTTTAGTACACTAAAAGTACTTTTAGAATGCCAAAAGGTAATTTAAGTATACCAAAAGGTACTGTTAGCATACCATACTTTTAGTATACCAAAAGGGACTTCTAGTATATCAAAATCTACTTTTAATACACCAAACAATTACTTTAAGAATACCAAAAGGTACTTTTTGTGTAGCAAAAGGTACCTTTAGTACACCAAAAGGTACCTTTAGTTTACCAAAAGACACTCTCAGTTAAACTTGACATAGACACCAAGGGGTTAGTGGTTACTGTTAAGCAAACCTCATATTTTGAATACGTACATAAACAATTTCCGTTATATATTTAATCTAAATTAGTGTCATATATCATAAGCAAAACGAACGGAATTGGCCATTTACAAATATTAACATTCTAACACATGCCAACTACAGCCAGCCCCTTTTCAACATCACAACACGTCACATAAACCCCCCCCCCCCCCCCCTTGCTTCTGAGAAACCGCAAAAGCCATAAACTTGGTAATAAAATACCAACTATTTATGTAGTTCCATTTTCGTGTGTCACCAAAATAAACACAATTGCTTAAATTTTGTTCTAAATGAGTTAAATAACGAAAAAAAGGAAAATACCTGAACATTAAAAGGAAAACGATATTTTGTGCATTAATGTATGCGTCCAGTTCATTTCCTTGTAGCTTTTTATTACAAATTAAGTGAAATTAAGTATTTAAAAAGACATAAAAGCTTAAATGTATCAAAAGTTGAGTCATAAATTGTAGGGACTCGTTTTATGTTAATGGTGTAATTTATACGAATGTTTATGTATTTGTGGGGGTATTTTCTAGGGCGTAATGTCAAAAAATTTTGCTAATGTTTGTTAAGCTTAAAAAGCTCATTTTTGTTTAAATAGGCTAAAAATTAGAAAGAAACGAGAGTTTTGAATAAAATAAAGTAATTTTTGTAATAATTTTTTTTAAGAATAAAGAGTACCTTTTGGACTAATAGGCAATCTTTAGCCATTTTTAGTGGTAGGATCCTACTAAAATTACCTTGTGGTATACTAAAAGTACCTTTTGGTATACTACAAGTACCTTTTGGTATACTAAAAGTACCTTTTGGTATACTAAAAGTACCTTTTGGTATACTAAAAGTACCTTTTGGTATACTAAAAGTACCTTTTGGTATACTAAAAGTACCTTTTGGTATACTAGAAGTACCTTTTGGTATACTAAAAGTACCTTTGGGTATACTAAAAGTACCTTTTGGTATACTAAAAGTACCTTTTGGTATACTAAAAGTACCTTTTGGTATGCTAAAAGTACCTTTTGGTATACTAAAAGTACCTTTTGGTATACTAAAAGTACCTTTTGGTATACTAAAAGTACTTTTTGGTATACTAAAAGTACCTTTTGGTATAATAAAATTACCTTATGGTGTACTAAAAGTATCTTCTGGTATACTAAAAGTAGCTTTTGGTATACTAAAAGTAGCTTTTGGTATACTAAAAGTACATTTTGGTATACTAAAATTACTTTTTAGTACACTAAAATTGCCTTCTAGTATACTAAAAGTACCTTTTGGTATACTGAAAGTACCTTTTGGTATACTAAAAGTACCTTTTGTTATTCTTAAAGTACCTTTTGGTGTACTAAAAGTAGCGTTTGGTATACAAGAAGTACTTTTTGGTATGCTAAAAGTACCTTTCAGTATACCGTACTTGCAAATGACAACATTGTCATCCATAAATTGGGCTACAAATTGCCTTTCATCCGCCACTTCCTTGTTTTCAAACCTGGAAAGAAAATTCGACTCCAACAACGAAATTATCTCACAAAGTGCCTTTTATAATAATAAGAATCTTTCGCTATTTTATTAGCTTTAAGTACCTAAGCATTATCAGAAACACTTAATACTGTTTTTTTAAAAACCTTGACTAAAAAATTTCACTTATAGTAATAACATGCCTAACATGTTCAAAACTTTCACCATTTTCATTTACATTTTCCTTGAGGTCACACTTTTTATCACTTAAAACTTTTAATATTTTCTTAATTCTTAAAAACACTTTTAACCTAAAGACATTTTCTAGCACCAAATTTCAACACTTGTTTTTGATAGTTTTCTTTCTTTACTAATTTTTGTGTTATCTTATCAAAACTAAGTTTTGCATATAATTTTTGTTTTAATTTCAGTTTCTTGAACTATTTTTAAATATTATCTCTAACTATAACAAAACAAACTTTTACTAACTTTTTTCCACTTATTTCTATTTTTCCTCCTTAAACTTTTTTATGTTTATCTTTTTGAATAACCCCCTTTACAGGTTTGTTCATCCTTAACTATAAATATTTTCTACTTTCACTTCTACTATCTTTAATTTATCTAGCTAAAAGTCTATCTTCTAACTTTCTTTATATCTTCTACTTGAATAAAAACTGCTCTTTTCTAACCTATTTATTATTTCTTCTTATATAAACAAATTATTTCAATATTTTAATATTTCAATAAAAAATATTGTTTAGTTTTACTTTTATATTTATTAACGTAACATTTATAAACAAATAAACTCGTATTAAAACTATAAAAACACAAACACACATGCCTATATACATACTCACACAAATAAAACATATGAAAAATGTATGCTTTTACCTATACACAAACATTCAAACATATCAAGATATTTGATTAACATAATTTGCAAGTTCTTGTTTACTCACACAGTATACCAAAAGGTACTTTTAGTTTACCAAAAGGTACTTTAAGTATACCAAAAGGTACTTTTTGTATATCAAAAGGTACTTTTTGTATACCAAAAGGTACTTTTATTATACAAAAGGTACTTTCTGTATACCAAAAAGTACTTTTTGTATACCAAAAGGTACTTTTTAAATACCAAAATGTAATTTTTGTATACCAAAAGATATTTTTTGTATACCAAAGGGTACTTTTTGTATACCAAAAGATACTTTTTGTATACCAAAAGCTACTTTTTGTATACCAAAAGCTACTTTTTGTATACCAAAAGGTACTTTTGTACACCAAAAGGTACTTTTTGTATACCAAAAGGTACTTTTTGTGCACCAAAAGATTCTTTTTGTATAACAAAAGGTAATTTTGTATACCAAAATGTACTTTTAGTATACCAAAAGGTACTTTTAATATACCAAGAGGTTATTTTAGTAAACCAAAAAGCACTTTTAGTATACCAAAAGGTACTTTTTGTTCATCAAAAGGTACTTTTTGTATACCAATAGGTACTTTTTGTATACCAAAAGTTCCTTTTTGTGTACCAAAATGTACTTTTTGTATGCCAAAAGGAACTTTTTGTATACCAAAAGGAACTTTTTGTATGCCAAAAGGAACTTTTTGTATACCAAAAGGAACTTTTTGTATGCCAAAAGGAACTTTTTGTATACCAAAAGGAACTTTTGTATACAAAAAGTTACTTTTTGTATACCAAAAGATGCTTTTTGTATACCAGAAGATACTTTTAGAGTACCTAAAGGTACTCTAGTATACAAAAAGACACTTTTAGTATGCTAAAAGGTACTTTTATTATACCAAAAGGTAATTTTTGTATACCAAAATGTAGTTTTTGTATATCAAAATTAACTATTTGTGTACCAAAAGATACTTTTGTGTACCAAATTTTACTTTTAGTATACCATAAAGTGCTTCTTGTATACCAAAAAGTACTTCTTGTATACTAAAAGGTACTTTTTGTATAATAAAAGGTACTTTTTGTATAATGAAAGGTACTTTTTGTATACCAAAAGGTACTTTTAGTATAGCAAAAGCTACTTTTTGTGCACCGAAAGGAAAGTTTAGTACACCAAAAGGTACTTTTAGTTTACCAAAAGGTACTTTTAGTTAACCAAAAGATACTTTTAGTATACCAAATGGTACCTTTAGCATACCAAAAGACATATTCAATTAAACTTGACACTATTAAATAAACACACACATAATTCACAAATATAGAAACATAAAATAATTTTATTCCCACTCTTAAGGTCTTCGAAATCCTTATCTAGTTACTAGAATTCTTTACAAGAAAAAACACAATATTTTGTAGTTATTCCTTGGCAATTCCTTAAATTCGCTACACCTTGTATGTACACACATACAAACAACCATCCATACATAAGTAGTTCTTCTCCATTCTTCGCTAAACTTAACAACCTTGAATTACCTTTAAGGATAATAAAAGCGTATAATAAACAACCACAAAATTCCTATTTTTTTTCTCCGTTTTGTTTTTTATTATCTTAATCTAGATCTATGTTTATTAGAGTATTTGTAAACGTCTATCCGCCTGTCAATAAACATTAAAATCTTCTTAAATCGATTGAACCGTGTCACTTCATTTGTTATTGTAAAAGAAAAATTATAGGGAAACTGTCAAAAAAGAGAACATCCTAGAATGAAGAAAAGTACAAGATGAACGTATGAATCATTTTCTTCGTTTCAAAGTCTGTCAGTCGTTTTAGGTATTAGCATTACAAATTATGCTTTAACAAAATTTCATTTATAGACATTTATTTAGATTTTAATTTAGATTAAAGTGTTTAATGGAAAATATGCACAATGGGCTCGTAAAAGAAAATACTTCTACACAAGAAAAGAAATCGAAAGATTCAAGTTTCAAGTTTTAAAAAAAATTATATTTAATTTAAAAACTTATATATCGAAATAACTTCAGCAAAGCTTTAGGTTCACAGAATATTTAACAATATTAAAGGGTGTCTAAAATTGTGAGATTATTTTAATAAAATTGAATACCTTTTTTCTAATATTCAAAATTATTTAGGAATAAATTATTCGAACTTTAAATTGAATTAATTGAAAAATTAAGAATTATCAGGCTTGAGTTCATTTTTGATTTTCAAAATGTGAGTTTTGTCGAAATCTTTTGATTAAGATACCGCTAAGCCGTTAGAGATATCGATCTAATTCTTTCTTCGTCGTAATCTGCAGGGTTTTCTTATTAACACATTTTTTTACTTTTTTCGAATTCTTTTAACAAGCCTTTAAAGAAACCATAAAAGGAGTTATGAAAATGGTATGAAAAAATACTTTTTCGTCCTATGTAAAAGTGACTTAATGTTAGCCCATTGTAACAAAAATGCATATTTTTATATCTTGAGGTCTCAACAAAGGAAAAAAGTCAAAAATTTTAGAAGAGTCTTCAAGGATGTAGAATATGATGGAAACCCCTTAATAATTAGGAAAGTTTTCAACCGATAAGGTAATATATCTTGTTGGAAAGCCCACATAGTTCTCAGTACCATGCTTTTAAACACTTTTTGAAAATGTATTCTAAGTTAAATTTTTTCCAAAAATTTAAAGAAACAGCTTATATTTCCATATAACTGGCATTTCCAAACTTCTGCGTCAAGTCGGCACGCTTTCCCGATAAATACGTCTTTCTGTATTGCAAAGTTTAATTTTCTCCATGCGAAGGTGGGACACCCGATTTGTACTCTACTTCATAGTGCTTAGACTGATGAATCTTGCATAAGACTTACATAACTCTTTAGAGAGATCTTCAAAATGGGCATTTGTTGATTTTGTCATTGGATTCAAATCTTTTTTTGCTGACCCATTTCTTAAAGTTTAACAATAAATAATGATTTGGGTCTAAAACTGGAGTATATAGTCGATAAGAGGCAAAAACAAAATATTTCTGCTGAATATATATTTAAACGAAATAGTGAAACGGTTGCGTTTCTTTTGTAAGCAAATGCAACAGCCATCTTGCGCAAGGCACTTCTACCATATCCTGATGTTTATGCCCTTCACCACCATAGGTGGAAAGGGTATATTGGGTTTGTGCTGATGTTTGTAAGGCATAGAAATATCGGTCTGAGACCCACCTTTTAGTATACCAATCGACTTAGAATCACTTCCGATGTCCGTCCGGCTGGTTTGCTGGCCGGTTATCTATGTAAGCTTGTTATCATTCTACAGTTCGTAACTCTAAAGATAATTTAATGAAATTTGGTCTAAGGACGATCCCTATACTTTTTGGGTGAAATTACAGATTACTATTTCGGGTACCTCCCATAGGGATGCCTTTTCGGAATAGAGCTTTTGGTCCTTTACAGCCAGCACAAATATTGCTTAATCAGTGTACCTAGTTTTTAGAAATCGGCCCATATTTGACCATATCTCCCATACGAGACACAATCTCAAAATACACATAAAAGCACAAAAACGTTTATAACTCTAAAGATAAATGCATTTGATTACTAAAACATTGCACAGATAAATATTTCGTAAATATAAACCAATAACCAAAATTTGGTAATAATCGCTTCACAATTAACCCTAGCTCCCATATCAGGCCCTTAGCCGGAAATGACATAAATCTCGAAATTTTGGAATCTCTAAGACTTAAGGAAAACTTGTTTAATTGTTGGTCCACATTTGACCTTAGTACTGAAGGGTATGATATAGTCGGGCTTGACCGAGTATAGCTTCCATTTATATGAAAAAGCTTATTTCTACAAAAGCTTAGTCTTAAAAACACCAACCTTGACCAATTGACCCTTTAACAATTTGTAAATTTTGAGTCCCAAGTTTTCTTGAGATAATTTGATTCTTGAAAAAGTCTAAAGTAAATTTAGATATGATTTTTTTAAAAACAGCTTTAAGCTTATAAAGTGTGTATTTTTTAATAAACCTAAAAGCTATGTCTTAAAGAAAACTTCAAGAAAACTTTCAAATCATTGTTTAATTATTGTTTACTTGTTTATTCTAAAAATGTTTTCGGTTTAAAAAGCTTCTACTGAAATCATATTTTTAAGGCTTTTATGTTTTGTAAAGATAATGTGAAAGAAATCGAAAGTAAACTCTGCTATGATGTTAGCATACAAAAACTGTCAGATTTCTTTTTTCTAGTATGTGAGTAAACATTAGGTTTTAAGCAAGCTTTTCATGAAAAAGCTTATTTCTACAAAAGCTTAGTCTTAAAAACATCAACCTTGATCCCTTGACCCTTTAACAATTTGTAAATTTTGAGTGTCAAGTTTTCTTAAGATAATTTGATTCTTGAAAAAGCCTAAAGTTAATTTAGATATGATTTTTTTAACAAAAGCTTTAAGCTTAAAAAGTATTTTTTTTTATAAACCTAAAAGCAATGTCTTAAGGAAAATATCAAAAAAGCTTTCAATTCATTTTTAAATGATTGTTTACTTGTTCTTTCAAAAAATGTTTTCGGCTTAAAAAAGCTTTTTCTGGTTTTTATTTTTTCAGCTTTTATGTTCTGTAAAGATAATGTGAAAGAAATCGAAAGTAAACTCTGAATTTTAGCTACAAAAAGCTGATACATTTCTTTTTTCTAGTATAAAGAGTGCTCTAAATAAAATTTGTAGTTGGATTTTCTTAAATAAAAATCAAACCTTTTAATATAAAAACTCTACAAAATACGCAAATATAATGACATATTATACAAAATCATTTAGCATTAAAATGTTTACTTAGTACTCGGGTTTTGCAAAATTATCGACTTTTTTCGGAAACCCTCCCATTAAAGATTTTACAGTTGCTTCTGATACCTTTTTGGAGCATGTGTTTCACCTGCGCTTAAAATCGGACATGTTCTTGGAAATCTTTCCTGTGTTCTTCAATTCCTTTTTTACCAGAGCCCAATACCTTTCCACAGGCCGAAGTTAGGTGGATTTGCCTCTCGTGGTACAAAAATGACATTATTCTTTGAGTACCACTCAAGTGCCTTTTTTCCATAATGGCATGATGCCAAATCGGGCCAAAAAAATGTAATCACTCTGTGCTCTCTTAAAAAGGGTAACAACCGTTTTTGTAGGCACTCCTTTATATAAATTTCTGTGTTTATTGTGCCAGATGCCACAAATACTTTACTTCTTTTGCCACAACTGGAAATAGCTTGCCACACGAGAAACTTCTTAGGGAATTTTGTTTTTTTTTTTGTGCGAAACTCTTGCCGAACATTGCCCCGTTTATCAGCAACATAAAAATCTTGACCAGGAAGTTGAGAAAAGTCTGCCAGTACGTATGTTTCATCATCCATCACACAACAGGTGTATTTTTTTATAAAATCAGACTTCAATTTTTTCGCTCGTTTTTTTGCTTCTAAGTTCTTTATAGCATTGCGATCTGGAACCTTTTGGACTTTGTATGTCTTCAGTCCAGCATAAGCTTTGACTCTATGTGCAAATTTCGTAGAACATTTCACCGTACGAGCTGCTTTTCTTAAAGAAGTGTTAGGCGCTCTTCGAAAGAGTCGCTCGACTTCTTTTGCCTTACCAATATCTGTAGGACCTTTTTTTCTCCCTGATCCAGGTTTTCTTTCAATGCTCAGGTTTTCCTTATACCGTCTGATGGCATTAGAAATCGTTCGAGGGTCAACTTTCAAATTTTTAGCTATTTTTTTAAAAGTCCATGACGGATTTTTTTGAAAAGCTTTAATTATATTTTCACGAACTTTTTTTTCGCAGTCCATTTTGATTGAAATAACTATTGAAAATTAATAATTTCTAAAATAATAGTATCTGACATATCTATAGAAACTAACTTGATCAAAAAATAAATTATTTCTTGCACTATGGATAAATTTTGTCTAAAATAGTAAATGCATATTTTTTTTAGAACACTCTTTATGAGTAAGCATTAGCTTTTAAGACAGCTTTTTATTTAAAACTTTGATTAAGCTTTATTTGAAAAGTTATAAGATTTTTTTAGAAGCTTTTAAAAGGCAATTTTTTTTAGTTTTTCTAATCTATTTCTGGTATGGATTTAGGCTTAATGGGTGTAGCGAATATTTATATATTTGCTTTGTCGAGCTTTTTTTAACTACAGAATATTGTTATAGAAAAAATAAACTTGTGTAAGAGATAATCATACAAATTCTAAGTATTAACAGTCTTGTATAATAAAAGTAACTATTGAAAATTGTTATAAACAAAAACTAAAGAGGCAAACATAAGCATAATTTTGAGAAAAACAAGAGATCTATACACAAAAAAAAACTACAAAATAAAAAACCCAGCAAAACCCAGCAGTTTCAAGAAAAAGACCATTTTCAAAAGGGGCAAACATAAGTATAATGTTAAGAAGAATGAGATATCTAGAGATGACCATTTTCAAAATTTATGTTGTACAAATTTTGAAAATGGTCATCTATAGATCTCTATAGTCATCTATAGATCTCTCGTTCTTTTGAGAAATAACAATTCCACACTTGAAGTAAAACTGAAGCATTTGATATATCCATTGGCTGACACACATCAATCTTAAGCTTTAATGAAAGCTTCAGCTTAAATAAAAGTTCAGTAGACCATTTCATTATATTTATAAACTTTTTACTATTTTATTCCAATCTTAATATCATGTTATTTATGCTTAGCCATTTTTGAAAGTGGTTTTACTTTTGAAGCTGTCGGGATACTTACATTTTCTCTTTAGTTTACTTTTAATAAAGCTTTAAGTAACATACAACTAATATACTTGAAAAAATACCACTACTATTACAGAACAACTTTATATTGTTTTTTATTTCCTGTTTACACTCATTTTCTCTGCGTTTATTATAGCAAAAATGTAATTCTTTTGTTGAATTTAAGCTATTTCTAATATTTTTGGAGATAATTTAAGTGTTTTAACTAAATTTGAGTATTTTTTTAATTTTTTTATATATTTAAAAAATTTGGTTTTGAGTTTAATTTTATTTAATTTTTCACATTTTTTTTTAAATTTTTTAAAACTTTTCCTTTTTAAGTTAATTTTTTATTCAATTTTAATTTTTGTTATTTATTGTTTATCAAAAGAATTCCAGCAAATTTCACCAAAATTTGTTTATATTTTGTTTTATCCTACTTTTGTCAATTTTTTTTTCAAAAATATTTAAACAATATTTTATGGATTGAACTAAAAGCCTGTAACGTTTTAGATAACTATAAGACAAAAGGCATCATTTTTGCAAATTTTATACAATTTAAAAATTTTCGTATGAATAAATAAGCATATTTAGAAAGCTTTACTATGAAAAGATAAAACCTAAGACCAGAAAGTCAAGCAAAAAGTAACTATCCCAAGACAAAAAGAAAAAAATACAAGAAACCAAAAATAGAGGGAACATTTATTTTAAGTTAAAATAAAACAAAAAGTGTTTTTTATGATTTTATTAAATGTTTGTATGAATATTTTACAAATAGTTGTGTATAAGTTTTTAAAAAATTTATCAATTTTTTTTTTGAAATATTTTCATTAAATGTCTGAATGTATTAAAAAACTTTTAATCCTAATATAAGTGTGTAATAGAGATATAAAAAAGTCATTTTATTTTAGAAAAATAAAACTTTTTTTCTTATGGAGTTTAGCCAAAAACACGTGCTCCAAATAAGTAATAATTAAATATTTATAAGACTTTCAGCTACAAAAAAATATAACTATCTAATAAGTTTTTTAGGTTAAATTTTTATATTTAATTTTTACTTTTTTATATACATTTTTAAGTTTTTATAATTTTATGTAATAAAATTTAATGGCATTTCATTTCATTTCAAATTTTAATAAACAAAATATTAAATTAAAAGTATTTAATTTCATGAAATTTCATAAAATTTCACGAATAATGGCTAATTTAATTATCTGTCATTAACTAGATGTTTTTTTTAAACTATAAAATTTTTCTGCGAAAAATTATTTTGACAGAGCTTTTAATAATTCTAAAGCTTTTGATTATATGAGGAACATTTTTAACTAAGATATAATAAACACAAAATATTGAAAAAATCATAATTAATTTCCATAGAAAAATTTCGCTATCAAAAATTTTTCGATAGAAAAATTTTTTTATCGAAAAATTTTTTTTTTTGGAAATTTTTTAATAGAAAAACATTTTTAACGAAAATTTTTCTATCGAAAACTATTTTTAACGAAAATTTTCTATAGAAAAATATTTTTACCGAAAATTTTTCTTTAGAAAAATATATTTAACGAAAATTTTTCTATTGAAAAATATTTTTAACGAAAATTTTTCTATAGACAAAAATTTTTAACGAAAATTTTTCTATAGACAAAAATTTTTAACGAAAATTTTTCTATAGAATTTTTAACGAAAATTTTTCTATAGACAAAAATTTTTAACGAAAATTTTTCTTTAGACAAAAATTTTTAACGAAAATTTTTTTAAAGACAAAAATTTTTAACGAAAAATTTTTATAGACAAAGATTTTTAACGAAAATTTTTCTATAGACAAAAATTTTTAACGAAAATTTTTCTATAGACAAAAATTTTTAACAAAAATTTTTCTATAGAAAAATATTTTTACCGAAAATTTTTCTTTAGAAAAATATATTTAACGAAAATTTTTCTTTAGAAAAATATATTTAACGAACATTTTTCGATTGAAAAATATTTTTAATGAAAATTTTTCAATACAAAAATATTTTTAATGAAAATATTTCTATAGAAAAATATTTTTGTCTAAAACTTTTTTATAGAAAAATATTTTTAACGAAAATTATTCTATAGAAAAATATTTTTACCGAAAATTTTTCTATAGAAAAATATTTTTACCGAAAATTTTTCTTTAGAAAAATATATTTAACGAAAATTTTTCTTTAGAAAAATATATTTAACGAAAATGTTTCTATAGAAAAATATTTTTACCGAAAATTTTTCTTTAGAAAAATATATTTAACGAAAATTTTTCCTTAGAAAAATGTATTTAACGAAAATTTTTCTATTGAAAAATATTTTTAATGAAAATTTTTCTATACAAAAATATTTTTAACGAAAATTTTTCTATAGAAAAATATTTTTAACGAAAATTTTTCCATTGAAAAATGTACTTATTTAAAATTTTTCTATTAAAAAATTTTCTTATCGAAAATTTTTCTATTGAAAATTTTTTTTTGTAAATTTTTGTATTAATTGTTTTTTATCGAAAAATTTTCCATTGAAAACTTTTATTGAAAATATACAAATATTTTTTTAAAGAAAAATTTTCGATACAAATATTTTTCTATAGAAAATTTTCGATAAAAAAATTATTCTATAGAAAAATTTTCGATACAAATATTTTTCTATAGAAAAATATTAGATAGAAATATATATATAATATTTTCGATAAAAAAAAAATTTTTATAGAAAAATTTCCGATAGAAAAATTTTCCATAAAAAAAATTTTCTATAGAAAAATTTTCGATAAAAAAATTTTTCTATAGAAAAATTTTTGATAGAAAAATTTTTCTATAGAAAAATTTTTGATAGAAAAATTTTTCTATAGAAAAATTTTTGATAGAAATATTTTTCTATAGAAAAATTTTTGATAGAAATATTTTTCTATAGAAAAATTTTTGATAGAAATATTTTTCTATAGAAAAGTTTTCGATAAAAAAATTTTTCTATAGAAAAATTTTTGATAGAAAAATTTTTCTATAGAAAAATTTTTGATAGAAATATTTTTCTATAGAAAAATTTTTGATAGAAATATTTTTCTATACAAAAGTTTTCGATAAAAAAATTTTTCTATAGAAAAAATTTTGAATAAAAAAAATTTTCGATAAAAAAATTTTTCTATAGAAAAATTTTCGATAAAAAAAATTTTTCTATAGAAAAATTTTCGATAAAAAAATTTTTCTATAGAAAAATTTTCGATAAAAAAATTTTTCTATAGAAAAATTTTCGATAAAAAAAATTTTCTATAGAAAAATTTTCGATAAAAAAATTTTTCTATAGAAAAGTTTTCGATAAAAAAATTTTTCTATAGAAAAGTTTTCGATAAAAAAATTTTTCTATAGAAAAATTTTCGATAAAAAAATTTTTCTATAGAAAAATTTTCGATAAAAAAAATTTTCTATAGAAAAATTTTCGATAAAAAAATTTTTTTATAGAAAAATTTTCGATAAAAAAATTTTTCTATAGAAAAATTTTCGATAAAAAAATTTTTCTATAGAAAAATTTTCGATAAAAAAATTTTTCTATAGAAAAGTTTTCGATAAAAAAATTTTTCTATAGAAAAGTTTTCGATAAAAAAATTTTTCTATAGAAAAATTTTCGATAAAAAAATTTTTCTATAGAAAAATTTTCGATAAAAAAAATTTTCTATAGAAAAATTTTCGATAAAAAAATTTTTCTATAGAAAAATTTTCGATAAAAAAATGTTTCTATAGAAAAATTTTCGATAAAAAATTTTTCTAAAGAAAAATTTTCGATAAAAAATTTTTCTAAAGAAAAATTTTCGATAAAAAAATTTTTCTATAGAAAAATTTTCGATAAAAAAATTTTCTATAGAAAATTTTTCGATAAAAAAATTTTTCTATAGAAAAATTTTCGATAAAAAAATTTTTCTATAGAAAAATTTTTGATAAAAAAATTTTTCTATAGAAAAATTTTTGATAAAGAAATTTTTCTTTAGAAAAATTTTCGATAAAAAATTTTTCTATAGAAAAATATTTCTACCGAAAATTTTTCTCTAAAAAAATATTTCTAATGAAAATTTTCCTATAGAAAAATATTTCTATAGAAAATTTTTATATAGAAAGATATTTTTAACAAAGATGTTTCTATAGAAATATATTTTTAACGAAAATTTTTCTATAGAAAAATATTTTTAACGAAAATTTTTCTATCGAAAAATAACTTATTAAATACTTTTTTTTACAAAAAAAAAATTCAATCGAAAATTTTTTTATAAAAAAATTTTTTGTCGAAAATTTTTCTACAGAAAAATATTTTTTTTTATCGTCAGTTTTTATATATAAAATTTTTTTGTAAATTTTTGTATTAATTGTTTTTTATCGAAAAATTTTCCATAGAAAACTTTTATTGAAAATATACAACCATTTTTCTATAGAAAATTTGTCGATACAAATTTTTTTCTATAGAAAAATTTTCGATGAAAATATTTTTCTTTAGAAAATTTTTCGATAAAAATATAAAATTTTCGATAAAAAAAAATTTCTATAGAAAAATTTCCGATAGAAAAATTTTTATGTAGAAAAATTTTCGATAAAAAACTTTTCGATAAAAAAAATTTTCTATAGAACAATTTTCGATAAAAAAATTTTTCTATAGAAAAATTTTCGATAAAAGAATTTTTGTATAGAAAAATTTTCGATAAAAAATTTTTTCTATAGAAAATTTTCGATAAAAAAAAATTTTCTATAAAAAAATTTTTCTATTGAAAAATTTTCGATAAAAAAATTTTTCTAAAAAAAATTTTCGATAAAAAAATTTTTCTATAGAAAAATTTTCGATAAAAAAATTTTTCTATAGAAAAATTTTCGAAAAAAAAATTTTCGATAAAAAAATTTTTCTAAAGAAAAATTTTCAATAAAAAAATTTTTCTAAAAAAAAATTTTCGATAAAAAAATTTTTCTAAAGAAAAATTTTCGATAAAAAATTTTTTCTAAAGAAAAATTTTCGATAAAAAAATTTTTCTATAGAAAAATTTTCGATAAAAAAATTTTTCTTTAGAAAAATTTTTGATAGAAATATTTTTCTATTGAAAAATTCTATAGAAATATTTTTCTATAAAAAATTTTTTTATAGAAATATTTTTCTATAGAAAAATTTTCGATAGAAATATTTTTCTGAAGAAAAATTTTCTATTAAACATTTTTTATCAAAAACTTTTTTATAGAAAATTTTTTTATAGAAAATTTTTTTTCTATAGAAAAATTTTTTGTGCTTTAAAATAAACAAAAGTTTTTAGGTTATTTATGAGAAAAGAAATCAAAAATTTGTTTAAAGCTCTCATAAAATAACAAAACATATTGCAATATTGCAGTTTCTAGAATAAATTTGTTTATTAGATATTTGAATTTTAAATTTGAATATTTAATTAAAAAATTGTAGACTAATATTTAAAAGACCATAAATTTATTTAAAATTTTAAATGAAAAGCCAAATTTATTTTATTTTCATTAAATATCTTTCACTTAATTTCTAATTTTTTGTTTTAAAAAATTTTCAGTTTAAATTTAATTTACATTTCAATTATTATCTCTTTTATTTTAATTCAAATAAGTTCTTATCTTCTTATTTAATTATTACAATTTTTCTATATATTTTGCATTTTATTAATGTCAATGTCTTTCATACCAACTAATTGTCATATACTACAGAATTTTTATATTATTTTAAATATTTCTCATTGTTTAAATTAAATTACATTTTTTATTATTCAATTTTTCTGTTTATTTGTTTTAAACATTTAATACATTTTAATTTTTGTGTGAATTGTGAGACTAAATTTTTTTTATTAAAAAAATAGTAAATAAATAAATTGAGCTAATATTTATCATAACTAATATTTACATATACTTATTATTCGTGTGTGATAATGTGACAATGTATCAACATTTTCTTTATTTTTTAACAATTGAACAAAAAAAGACATATTTTATATATATTTTAATTTTTTCATGCAATCCAGATAAAGAAAAAGTTTAGAAAATCCATATATTTTTCAAATCAATCAAATAAAGCTTTCATGCTAAACCTGTGCTTTCTTTTTAAGCTACTTTATACATTTAATTATTAACTGTCCAATTTTTGTCTATTGATATTTATTAGAAATTCTAACGATCTAGTAGGTTTTAAGAATAAATTTTCTTTTTGAAAATTGTCGTTGAAAGCTATAAAGAGCTTTCAATCATAGAGGTTGAAGCTTTTGAATTTATACAAAGTATTAAATATATCGTATAATATCTGACTAAATTAATTTTCTATAAGCTGCCAAATAAAAGCTTTAAAAACTCTTAATATATTTGGTTTACAATTTAAAGATTTAAAAAAGCTTTTAATAAATAAGGCATATTGCAAAAACATGCCAGCTAATAAGAAAACTTTAAGTTTTGAAGTGCACAAAACTATTATCTAAGACGTCACAAAGCTTTTAAGTGATATTAAACATTTTGAAATAAAAGATATAAAGATATTAAGCTTTGAAAGAGAACTTATAAAGTTTAGTTTTCGTACAAAGCTTCTAGTTCAGAGTTTAACAAGGCTTTAGAAAAATTTATACAAATATTGCTCGAAATTTGTGGCACTTTAAGATTTATAAATTTCTGTAAGAGAACAAATAAAATATTTTAATTTTTAAGAATTCAAAGTCATTTGTACTACATGTCTTATGTTAAAAAGCTTTTCAATGATCGCATTTTATCTTAGCCGGGTTTTAAAGATTATTGAGATCTTAGTACAATAAAAGGTATTACTTGAGGGATAGTTTGTATTTAGAAGGGAAATTACTTTCTTTGACTAAATAAACTATAAACTTTAATGTAAAAATAATTCTGATGATTGGTTTGAAAAATCTTTGAAATAAAAGCTTCTGTTTGAAATCATTTAAATTAAAGTATCCAATTGCCATTAAAAACTGCATCACCAAAAACAACTTAAAAAGCTATGGTTTTTAAATTTCCATTGAAATCTCTAAAGACAGCTTAAAAAGCTCAAAAAAAGCTCAAAACTGAAATCCTTAAACTAAATGGCAACGAGGAAAAAATATATTAAAGTCTTCGTTGGTTTTATCATTATAAAAAAATTAAGTTTTAAAGAACATGTAAAACTTATTGAAAATGTTTCGTTAATAAAGCTTTAAAATTATTAAGTGCTGAGAATGAGCTTAAGAAAATATAAAGAGCACTAAAGTTGGTACATATACTACCCAGTAAAACTTTTCATTACCAAATAAGGAGTTAAACTGTTAAACTATTGAACACGAACTACTTGCTCATTCGCTGTTAAAGTCATTACATTAATATGGGGATGTCATTGGAGGCAAGTACTTACCAATTGCAGAAAAGTAATGACTTGGGTAAGCAATTTGAAAGCAACAACAACAACAGCAACAACTTTTTTATTGTTGTTTTATTAAAAACATATATTTTTTAACGAAATACAAAATTTTTTGTATGATCCCATGGGGGCTCGAACCCAGACCCTCCGTCTGCTAGGCAGAGACTCTTCCACTGAGCTACTTCATATGTTGAAAACTTAGCAGCTCTTTTTTTTTGCTTTGTTGTAATTTTTGGAAAAATATTTTTATACGATTTTTTGTAATTATTTTAAAACTTTTTTAAAATTATTTTAAAACTTTTTTAAAATTATTTTAAAACTTAAACAATTTAAATCTTCTTTTTTGTATAAGTTTTTACATAAGATTGACTCTTACTTACTTAAATGTTACAACCTATTAAGGTCAAAGTCCGAGCATATTTTATAATTCCATGGATTTCGATCTTGTGCGAATATTCTCCAATTTTATAGGCCAAGCTTTGAAAAATATTCCTCTACTTGGTCTTTCTATCGAAATTTCGGACATCCTCTAACATTAGGTAGTGGGACATTTCAATTCTAATTTTATCCTCTTCATTGTATTTTTTTTAAGAGAGGGTTACTAGCCCGTAATATTAACCCATTTTTGTCGATCTTATGGGACAACTGTCGGAACATGTTAACTCACAATATTAAAGGGTGTTAAACTAGCTCCCCGGGTGATACCATGAGGAGGTGTGTGTCCACAGTTGAGATGAAGGATGACCCAGATAAGTTGGGCTTACCAAGTTAAGACCAATTAGAATCGTGTTTGGTATTAAACATCCCCTACATAATCAAAATTGACTCATGATGGTATTTTTTCATTAACGTGAGTTAGTTTTACAAATTTTTTTACAGAAGATAATATTTAAGTTCTTAAAATTCAAAAATCATTTAAAAAGACTCTTTTAATAAAAAAAAAACTAAAAAAAATTGTTGCCCTTGGTGGGATTTGAACCGGGGCCATTCAGTTTAAATTACCATCTTAATTACAAATAAGTACTTCTGTAATAACTTATTATTTATTCGGATGGTATGTTGTAGTCGTTACAAGGTAACCAGTTATCAGAGTACTTGCCATTACCAAAGTTTTGCTGGGTAAAAATATTACCTTAGGTTTGTAGTAGTAAAAAGAGCTTTTATAGTATATTTTTGGAAAAAAAATATTTTCAAATTAAAACCTTACTACAAATATTGTATTTTTTTTTAATAAGACTTAAAACTAAAGCTTTTAAGAAGCTTTTAAAATAATGAGTTATGACGCTGCAATCTTTGCAATATTGAATTAGTTATTAGGAGGAGCATACCGACAAAGCTGTCAAATAAAAGCTTTTAATTTCAAGTTCTAAATGTTATATTCAAAAGTTCAAATTGTTCTTCAGTGACTTGCTAAAGATAACCTGATATTTACAATGGTGAGCTTATATTAAAAGAAGCTTGTAAAGCTTTCGGTTAAAAAAAAGAGAAGTGTTACAATTTATAGCAGAAAACTAAAAAGTTGAAAACATTCTTCTGTTATATATTTTACAATTAAGCTTTTGAATTTTTATTTCTAAAAAGTGTTTAACATATATTCTTGAGAATGAAATACGATTTTATGAAAATTAGATGAAATCTTTAACATTCGAAGCTATAAAAATTATAAGTGATATTGAGAATATTACTAGTAGAAAGGAGCTTTACAATTGTTCAAATTATTATTTATATCATTGTTCATATCAACTTAAGTTTTGATTGAAAAAATAAACTTCTATAAAGCTTTAATATTTAAAGTGCTAAATGCTTATGTACATTTTTAGTTGAATAAGAGCTTTCATTGTGTATTTAAATAAAAAGACTGAGAGTTTTGAAATTAAACATATTCTCTAATTATGATTAAGCTTTGAAAAGTTTTCAAAAGTTCAACAGTAAAAATGTATATTATACAAAGTACTTTTATTGTGTTTTAAGATAACAAACTGCAAGCTTTTGATGTTATTAATTTGTATTATTTCGCATTTATAATATAGTCAGATGTTCTTATTCTACGTCTTTAGTTAAAAAAGTTTCTTTTGCTTTTAAACAAGTTTTAAATACAGCTTCGGAGTTACATTTGTGACTTAAAAAAAGCTTTTACTTTATAAGGATTAAACATGTTTTTAAGAAAGCTTTTTTGCTGTAAGTAAAGAGCTTTATTTGCCAATTTCAGTTGACTAAAAAAAGCTCATTAAATGAAATTAAAATGTTACATAAAAAATGTAATAATGAAAATTTTTACTATATATGGGTTTAATAAAAGCTTTTAAGTTAGAACTAAGAAAATGTGCTTTAAATAAGCTTTCTATTGTTTTATACATTATTAAATTTACAGCTAAAATTGTAAGTCTAGAGTTTTAATTGCACATTATATTAAATTAACAAAGCTTTGGTTTTATAAGAAAAACAGCTTTCGACTTTATAAAAAAGGCTATAAATATAAAATAACACCTAAGATTTGAAATGGAGATTTAAAAAAAATGAAGTTAAAAAAATTGTATTTGCTTTAGATGAAAGCTTTTACTTTAGAAAAGCTCTAATTAATAAAAAGCTTTAAAATTAAAGTTATTTTTATACATGTTTAAATTTGCGATAAATTAAAAGCTTCTATTTAACAATTCTTCCAAACAACAGCAACAATTATGTCTTAAAGGCTTTCTTCTTTTATTCATAATTATTTTAAATTAAAAGCTTTTAAGAAATTGTGTGTAATATTAAAAAGTCGATTTGCAACATGTATAGGAAGAAATTCCATTATATCTGGAGGCTTCAAAAAAGCATTAACTTAAAAGCTTTTATTATTTGAAAATTAAAAACCCGTTTAAGGAAAAGCTTTTCTAGAAAACATAGTTTAACTTAATTAAAAGCGGTAACTTTTTTCATTCAAGAAGAAAACTTTTACTTTGGAAGTGGTTAAAACAAAAAGAAAAAACAAAAGAGTAGGTTTTTAGTTTTATTATTGTTACATGAGGGTTCCAAAAAGGCATTTAAATAAAAGCTTTTGATTAGAAGTATTGATAAGACCCATTTCTAAACTTTGGATTGTATTTAAATTTGATTTTTTTTTTTTTTTTTTGAAAATATTTTTAAAATTTTTTTGTATTAATACAGATTCATTAAGTTTCAAGTTTAAATGTCATATTTATTTTTAAATATTTTATATTTAAATTTTTATTTAATTCGTAAATATTTGTCTTAGTTTTTACCAAAAATCTCAATGTCTAAAAGTATTGGCTTTAATTTAGTTTTCAAAGTCTTCATGTCCATTTACTCGTCAAAATTTTTTTTTTAAAACATTTTAATTACATTTCGAATCATCATTGCCATCATTATTCATTTATTCATCCATTCATTCGACCAGCATGTAAAGAATCCATTAATGAACAAACAAAAAAAAAACTAAAAAATTGTAATATAAATTTATCTACAAAATGAAACAAAAAATAATCTACTATTTTGTCGATAATAGCAGCAAAACAGAAAAACAACTCAAATCAATCAAATACTAAAATTCAATAATATTTTAAAAAATTTTACAAATTTACAAAACCTTTTTTTTTTTTGTCAAAAGCCCAACAACAGAAGTCATTCAAAATCAACTGAGAATTTTTAAAATAATTTCAACAATTTTTTTTTTGTTTTTTATCATCACCTTTAAAACTAATTATCAACAAATTTATATTATTAAATCAAATAGAAATAAAAAAAACAAATATTTGTTTAAAGTGACCAAAGAAAAATTTGTTAAACATTTCATGTAAAAATCCAAATCTTTTTTATCAAAATAAAAAACTTTAGGTTAACTAAAAATTTATTAGCAAAAAATATTTAAGTTTCTATAAAAACTCATTGTTCAACTACTTCTTTTTTTGTTAGCAAATTATTTTTTGAATTTTTTGTTCAACATTTTTCTACTTTTTTTTGTAATTATTTATTTAGTTAGCAGATTTTTGTTTTTGAAAGTTTTTTTTTTTTTGTTTGTATCGAACAATTTAGTTTATTTAAGAGCTTTATTAAAAACAACAACATTTTTAAGTTTTGTGAAAAATTAACTACAGTAAAAATTGTTGTAAACTTAATATAAAATATGCAGTAACTGAGTGTTTAAAAACTTTTTACAACATTTTCAACAGAAATTGTTTTCTAAATTAAATGTAAAAATGTATTTACATTTTTTGAACTTAATCTGTTTGTACTTATTCTTATAAAAGGTACTTTTTGCACTTAATTGTATTTTTTTTGTGAATGTAGGTACTCTTTGTTCTTCATAGCTTTTATATCCGACTATAATATCTTACTTAGTTAGAATAGCTTTTTAAGTTTATGCTGATATATGTAAAGCTAAGTGTTATATATCTTTAAGCTTACCGTTTGACCCTGTATCGCTTCATAAATCCACATAATGATGTCAGTCCGACTAAAAGTCGTTCTATGCCACTGTGCTCTATACACTTACTTCAACTTTTATATCACTTCCAAAAAATGGTCTTCATAAAAGTAATTTTTGTGAGATGATTTTGTCAACCCGTTTTCTTAAGCTTTTAGGGGCTAAAACTTAAGAATATGGCGCATTAGAAGGCAAGTAGTAGCACAATTCATGGTTTTTTGACCAGCACTTAGGGGTGACCCCTACTTATGCAATGAATTGTGTTGGAACTAGAAACATAGGCTTTGGGGGGGGGGGGGATAGATGGAGTAGTGTTTATGGACATGCGAACTTTATAGCTAAAGAATAAATTTTATCTCTAGTGTGTTGTTCGATCTATTGGCAAATCGACCACTAAGGGTCCTAAGTCGTTTTTCTTTCAAATACCTTTTTTTGCATATTTTTAAAAACAATCCTCTAATACACCCATGGTAAAAAATTATTCGATTCGACCAAAAATAACAAAGATACAAGCAGTTTAAAAAGTGAATGTGTATTCAAAACTTAAGATTTTTTTTAGTTTTTTCACTCTCCTGTAAAGTAAGGAAAATATTAGTTAAGGCTTTTCAATATTAAAGTAACGATGTAGTAGGTGGTGCAAGTAAAAAGGAGATAGGACGAAGTAAAGTATTTCGACTCTTGAAAAATGTGGTTAGTTTAACAGATATCACATTGAATTCTCATGCCGAGAACATTAAGAGCTTTAGATTTCTCCATATTTTTTACCATCCATTAATATAGACGAACATTGAGCTTTTGCGCATTAAAATCGACTCTATTCGCATGACCCCATTTTGAGATTGTTTCAAAGTAGCAGCTGAATGATTCATTCATGAATTGTATCATGGCGCCAAACTGTATGATTAAATGAACACAAATGTCAAAAATTACTATCATCTGAAAAAGAGTCGATAGGATTGGAAGTTTGACGTATAAGGACCGAAACGATGTACCATTTTTCCGATAGGAAAATTATTAGGTCTCCTGCAGATAGGTATTTTTTTTTTTTTTAATGTAATACTCAGGCAAATACTAGGCGGTAAAAAGCAGAGCAGAGATAAAGCTTTATATTCTTCAACACTATAATTTAGTGTCATGTCTATTTGAAGAACAGCGAAGTATCGCTATTTGTTGTTATAAGACGCATGTTTTAAGCTTTTTTTGTTCCTCTTCTTCTGTTATTCTTGACTCTCAGTGGAGCATATGGCCTCAATTATCCTTTTATAGCGAACTCTATTGCGAGATGTTAGGAATTCATGAATAGTTTCCTGCTTGCAACTCTGTATCAATTGACCTTCTCCACATTCTAGCAGGTCCAGCTTTTTTGTTCTGTTGGCAATGTATTTTTCATCGACGGCATGTTATTGATGTTGACTTGCCGCCAATGGAGGCTGCAATTTTAATTAATAAGTACCTGGTTGACCGAGCCTTGCTCGGAGCTTTATGATAAGCATTTTGTGCAAATATTCAGTTAATTTTGAATTATTTTATTTATTTTGTCCGACCAACACATAGCTTGCATAGTTTTCAGATTAACTCATTTTGAAAAATTTTTGAAATTGGTCTTACCAACAGAAACCTCCGTCGACTCATGCGCAACAACTTTGCTAAATATTATAGCCTGATCAAATGCACAGTTTACGATGTATTTCATTTTGAGTAGTTTTCAGTGGCGCCACCTGAAGTTGTTCATATCAACTAAGAAACCTTCGTCTGCTTATGCGTAAAAACTTTGCTAATGATTATGACATGATCAAATGCACAGTTTTCGATTTAATTCATTTTGAGTTATTTTCAGTGTCGCCACCTGTTGGACTTTGGTCATTCCCATTTATAAACCTTTGTCGGCTTATCCGCATCAACTTTGCTAAAGATTATAGCATGATTAAATGTACAGCTTCCGATAAAAATGACTTTGAGTAAATTTCAGTGGCGCCACCTACCGAAATTTCTTCATACCAATTAAGAAACCCTCGTCGACTCATGTGCAACAACCTTGATAAAGATTATAGCATGATTAAATGTACAGCTTACGATAAAATTGACTTTGAGTAATTTTCAGTAGCGCCACCTGTCGGAAATTGTTCACACCAACTAAAAACCTTCGCCGGCTCATGCGCTACAACTTTGCCAAAGATCATAGCATGATCAAATATACAGTTTACGATTTAATTAATTTTTAGTAATTTTCAGTGGCGCCACCTAACGGAAATTAGTCTTAACATCTTAAAAGCCTTCGCCGGCTTATCCGCAATATCTTCGATAAAGTGCATAATATGATCAAATTCACAGTTTACTATTCTATAAAGAACATACATACAAACATTCATTTGTTTAAAAGTTATAACATTACTCATTTTTCCCCTTTTTATCCACTACTTTCAGAAAGTTCCATATGCTTATTTGGTACTTCTTTGGTACCAATTGAATTCGGTACATTTTATTAAAACGCAGATAACATAATTCCTATTCACATTACTTTTGAGATGTTAAGTTATCATTTTATCCATTTTTTACCCATTTTGGCCGCAAAATCAAAAAAGTACCATATACGTGTTCAATATTTCTTTCACATCTATTGACTGCAGTGCAGAGTTCCTTTCTATAGTCTTTGGTTTAAAATATAAGAGTGGGTTAAAGAGTACCAAAAAAACTATTTTCACCCTTTTTACCCTCTATCGGACATAGTTTCAAAAAAGTACCAAACACCTGTCCGCTTATTTTCATAGCTGTTTAAAACGTAATTTTAATTTTGTTTTTATACCAATTACTTTAGGAGATATAACATTTTCGATTTTTTCCCCTTTTTACTCTCTTAGAGGCAAAAGTTCCAAAAGTTCCTTCTTACTCTACCTATACATTAAAAAATGTACCCACTGTCCAAATTTTATATATAAATATATATATATATATATATATATATATATATATATATATATATATATATATATATACATACACTTATTGCTCGATTAAGAATATAAGATTTACTTAACTTTGCACAGATAAGTCTTCCGTAAATTTTGAAACAATGGGTTTACATTACATCATAGCTCCTAAGTATATCACCCCCGATGATATGATATCTTATGATGTGACAAGAAAATTAAGCGTTTATTAGTCTCTAAAAATTGGTTGACATTTGATCTACTTAAGCACTTTCTTGCTTGTTATTAATTTTATAAAGTAAAAATTTAAAAAAAAATTTCCAAGAACATTTTTTTTATTTTCTTATAAAACATGAAACCAACAATAAACTGTATTTAATTTTTCAAATATTCTTAATTTTTTTTAGAATTAAAATAATTTTTTTCTGATTACCTTTATTTTGTACTTTTCTTTCTTCTGTTAATTTTTGTAATTATTTAGTAAAATAAAATTAATTGTAATATAATAGAATTTATAAATCAAAACTCATAAGCAACAAAAAAAAAACAAAAAAAAATATCATGTCTATATTATTTATTTGTATTTATTTTTAATTTTTTTCAAATTTTTTCCAAAACCATTTCTACTACTACTACTCCTACCTACAACTACTACTACTACTATTCTACTACTACCAATTTCAACTGCTTAAAAATCTAAAATCAACATGATTTCCAAACAAAAAAAAAATCGAATGATATAACAAAACAAAAAAACGAAAATCTAAAAAACAACAATTAAAAACAAACAAAAAATGGTCAAACCTTAAATCAAACAATTGATCAATCAATCAAACAACCAAACAATCAATCAATCAACCATCAAATATATATCCAACCAAAACGCTTAAATCATCAAAAATCTTATAAATTCAAATCACTTACTTACCCCCAAAAACCTATAAAACGATGTGATTGCCTAAATTCGGATTAATGTTAAAATTTAAAAATCATTTTTTTTTATCCCATTTTATGCTTTAAAACCCCCAACAAAATCCGTTCCAATTAATTGATAAAAAAAAACTGAAAAAACACCACAAAAACTGCTTGCAAAAAAAAAACTAAAATACACAGGTTTCATGATGAGGAGCACGCGAATTTGCTAAACTCCATGTGGCTAACAGCCATAACATTTTTATGTGTTGGCTACGGTGACATAGTGCCAAATACATATTGCGGACGTGGTATAACCTTAACATGCGGTATGGTGGTAAGTATTTATTTTCAAAAATACAAAACAAAAAATCCAAAAAAAAAAAAAACCAAATAGACAAAAAACCCAGAACAATAGAAAAAGAATAGGAAAGAAAAACTGAGTAAACACCCAGCAGTTTTCAAGGGAAGTGTTTGATAGACAAGAGCTGTTTTATCGGGGCCCAGAAAAATATGTCTTTAAAACTTAACATTATCCAACATCACAATTTCGGTCTGGGCTCTAGGAGTCATATATGGATAATTTTTTAAAAATTTTCAAATTTACTGCTTGCACATGTTTACCCAGTAAAAATTTTCATTACCAAATAATGAGTTAAACAGTTAAACTATTGAACACGAACTACTTACTCATTCGCTGTTTAAGTCATTACATTAACATGGGGATGTCATTGGAGGCAAGTACTTACCAATTGCAGAAATGTAATGACTTGTGTAAGCAATTTGAAAGCAACAACAACAACAGCAACAACTTTTTTGTTGTTGTTTTATTAAAAACATATATTTTTAATCGAAATACAAAATTTTTTTTATGATCCCATGGGGGCTCGAACCCAGACCCTCCGACTGCTAGGCAGAGACTCTTCCACTGAGCTACTTCATTTGTTGAAAACTTAGCAGCTTATAATTAATATAAACAATTTTTATTTTTAGATCCAAAATCATGTGAATATAACTTTGTTTTTCCCTGCTTTTTTTTGCTTTGTTGTAATTTTTGTAAAAATATTTTTATACGATTTTTTGTAATTATTTTAAAACTTTTTTAAAATTATTTTAAAACTTAAACAATTTAAATCTTCTTTTTTGTATAAGTTTTAACATAAGATTGGCTCTTACTTACTTAAATGTTACAACCTGTTAAGGTCAAAGTCCGAGCATATTTTAGAATTCCATGGATTTCGATCTTGTGCGAATATTCTCCAATTTTATAGGCCAAGCTTTGAAAAATGTTCCTCTACTTGGTCTTTCTATCGAAGTTTCGGACATCCTCCTCTAACATTAGGTAGTGGGACATTTCAATTCTAATTTTATCCTCTTCATTGTATTTTTTTTTTTTTCAAGAGAGGGTTACTAGCCCGTAATCCTAACCCATTTTTATCGATCTTATGAGACAACTCTCGGAACATGTTAACTCACAATATTAATGGGTGTTAAACTAGCTCCCCGGGTGATACCATGGGGAGGTGTGTGTCCACAGTTGAGATAAAGGATGACCCAGATAAGTTCGGCTTACCAAGTTAAGACCAATTAGAATCGTGTTTGGTATTCCACATAATCAAAATTGACTCATGATGGTATTTTTTTCATTAACGTGAGTTAGTTTTACAATTTTTTTTTTACAAAAGATAATATTTAAGTTCTTAAAATTAAAAAATCATTTAAAAAGACTCTTTTAATAAAAAAAAACTAAAAAAAATTGTTGCCCTTGGTGGGATTTGAACCGGGGCCATTCAGTTTAAATTACCATCTTAATTACAAATAAGTACTTCTGTAATAACTTATTATTTATTCGGATGGTATGTTGTAGTCGTTACAAGGTAACCAGTTATCAGAGTACTTGCCATTACCAAAGTTTTGCTTGGTATGTCAACGGTACTTACTTCCCCCTTCCGATTCTGTCTTTTTATGCCCGAACTGCTCACTCTAACAAAAAAGATATGGTCATGCAAAGTTTGATTTTATAAAAGGTCCACAACATTAAAGTGGGGTTTATATCGGGTGGTTAAATTTCAAGGGCCGATGTTGATTTTGAATAAAACACAAACTATTTAGGAAATTATTGTAATTTTATTTTATTATGATATATTGGTATTACTCAATTATGTATGGAACAAAATATCGGCCAAATGGGCGCCGCGACCACGGCGGCACACCTCCATCCGATGGTCCAAATTTTCGATGACCCTGAGGCATAATGGAGGTTCTATGCCGTTAGTGTGCCGAATTATCTCATCCTTTAGCTCTTGAATTGTTGCTGGCTTATCGACGTACACCATTTCTTTCAAATAACCCCAAAGAAAAAAGTCCAACGGTGTCAAATCACATGGCGGCCAATTGACATCACCATTACGTGAAATAACACGGCCATTGAATTTGTTGCGCAAAAGAGCCATTGTTTCGTTAGCTGTGTGGCAAGTGGCACCGTCCTGCTGAAACCACATATCGTCCACATCCATATCTTCCAATTCGCGCCATAAAAAGTTCGTTATCATCTCACGATAGCGAACACCATTCACAGTAACTGCCTGACCGGCCTTATTTTGGAAAAAATACGGCCCGATGTTGCCGCCAGCCCATAAACCGCACCAAACAGTCCCTCTTTGTGGGTGCATTGGTTTTTCGACAATCACTCTTGGATTCTCATTCGCCCAAATGCGGCAATTCTGTTTATTGACGAATCCATTGAGGTGAAAATGTGCCTCATCACTGAAGATGATTTTCTTCGAAAATTGATCATCCACTGTTGCCATTTCTTGCCACCATTCTGCCCATTCACGACGTTTGGAATGGTCAAGAGGCTTTAGTTTTTGAGCCAATTGCACCTCGTAAGCGTGTAAATGCAAATCTTTATGCATAATGTTCATCAACGACGAGCGTGAGAGGTGCAATTGTTGGGCACGACGACGAGTTGAGCTAGACGGCTCCTCAGCCACACTATCGTGAACAGCAGCAATATTTTCTGCAGTACGAGCTGTACGAGCATGCACTGGTGTTCTCACATCTTCTACAGACCCGGTTTGCTCGAATTTTTCCACGATTTTTGCGATTGTACGCACATTTGGTCTATCAAATTGACCAAAAAATCACAAAGTGCACGATATGCATTTTGATTTGAACGCCCATTTTCATAATAAGTCTGGATAACTTTAGCACGTTGTTGGATTGTTTATCTCTCCATGGTTCAAATTGAGTAAGTCTGAAATAGAGAAATGTCAAATAAAGTTCGGAAAAAAACTTGGCGTTTAGGTATGGTTCACATTCAACATCGACCCTTACAATTTAACCACCCTTTATAACTCAAGCGTCTGACGATTGAGTGAAATTTACATGTATTTTGTTATTGTAAGAAAAACAAAATACATGTAAATTTCACTCAATCGTCAGACGCTTGAGTTATATGAACTCTACATAAGTCTCTTTTTTGTGGCACAAGTTCTAACACAAAAAGTAGTTATTTTTTAACATAGTCTTCTTTCTCCTAAGGGTATTTTGCGCGCATAGAGAAAGAGACTTAGGGTAAAAACGGTCTTGTTAAGGAGAGCCATTTTAAAGATTTAAATATTATTTTTTACCCTTAGGTCAATTTCTCTATGAGCTGTCACATATAATCGCAATTAGTTTCTTACATTTTTTTATTTCTTCATAAACATGTGATTTGTTGAGGTTATCAAAAAAGGCATTTGGTTGTATGCCTATTTAGCCTTTGGAGTCAAATCTCTTTCCGTCGAGCCATTACTTTATGTTTGGGAACAAGAAATAGTCACTCGGTGCTAAATCTGGAGAATATAGCGAATAAAGAAGCAATTTATTTCTATTAAAATGATTAATTACCGATATACTAGCAATAACACGCCGTCGATGTAAAATACATTAAATTGACTGTAGAATATAAAGCAACAACAATGCGTCTAAATAACAACAAATACCGCAATTACAGTGTTAAATAATATAAAGCTTTTTCTCTATTTTTCACCACCTTTCACCTCTTTTCTATGCCCTATCCAAATTGTATGCAGTATTTGCATGGGCGTAACTTCTTTATATCAAATCTATATTCATGTGTTTATTGGCTATCAAAACCTCCACTGCCTTCATTGCCAACGATTTACCCAGAAAAATCCCATTGTTTGGTCCCGGTATGTTGTGGTGGATTCTCGTTTTATCCACGGTTACGAATCGTTGAAAAACTCGTCCTTATTGCTGTTGAACAGTTCCTGCGAAATTGTCAAAAGATTGCGCCTGAGGTTGATTGTAAGCAAATGCGACAGCCATCTTGCGGAAACCCTTGAAACCACTAAACCAACTGAGATGCCTATAGCTTCCACAATTTCTCTTAATTTAATTTCCGATCGACTAAAAGTATATCATCATTTCTGCAATTACAGAGACCACAATTGGACTATCAGAACATTTGGCATCTCTCGAGCTAGTACGGCCACATCGAAAAAGATAAATCATATTTTTAACATCAAAACAGGGTCTTTATGATATTTTTATCAATAAATATTATTTGACGATCGCACGAATTTCACTTTTTTATTTTCTAAATAAGGCAGCTTGATCAAATTTAGACTGAAGCAAATGGCGGTGGATTCTTGATAGAATCAATTTTTACAATTAAGAGGCTGGAAATTACAGTTAAGAGGCTGGAAATTTAAAAAGACTTCGGCTACATATAGTCGGAGTCTCGACTATAGCCTGAGTCTCAATTTTGAATATGTCTTGACTATAGTCAGAATTTCAAAGCCTTTCAAACCCTCAAGTATATTTTCAGTACAGACCATTGTCAGAGTTTCGACTATAGTCTTATTCCCGATCATCTCGACTATGTTTGTAGTCTTGACTAAAAATATAGTATGAACTACAATCATGATTATATTCGGAGTCTAGACGATTATCAGAGTCTTTCCTGTTGTTAGAGTATTGACCATAGTTAGTGTCTCCATTTTATTGCGAGTCTCGTCTAATTATAGTCAGAAACTTTATTATATTTAGTCAGAAATTCAACCACATTCAACATCCCGACTATAGTATGCGACTATTTACTGTGGGAGTCTCGATTATATCCAGAGTGTGGACCATTGTCAGAGTCTCGGCTAAAGTCAGATTCTTGACCATAGTTAAAGTATCGGATATAATCAGAGTCACGGCAGCATAATAAATCTTAATTAAGTCGTAAATTTATTATTCCGGTAACTTAAGCTAAATCTGTCACATGTCATCAATTTTGAAGTTCTGAAGCTTTCCAAAAATATATTTTGATTTCTTAATATTATATCATGTATTAATACGTACTATGTACAGTATTATTGTCTATGCTTAGTACTGTAACTTATCCAAGACATGAACCAAGTAACTGAGTAATGTTAAATTGCAGTTAAAAATGTTTAAGTTGTATCCTTCGTATCTGGTTGATTTGTGACTAAAAAAAATATCTTTCTAAATATTCGATTTATAAATCTTACAAATGCTTCAGATTTTAGTTTTAGTTAACACCGTTAGTCTTAATTCAAAGCGAAAATTCGTGTAATATGTTATTTATTGGTATGAATTTTCTGTACAAAAATTTGCCTTTGTTAGTGTTTGCTGGGATACACGTCAGTCGCAGAGGGTAAAACTTTATATAAAACTATAAAACTTTGCACCAATAACCGAAAATTGAGATGATTTAACATTAGCTCCTGTATCAGATTCTCAACATTAGTTTAAAAATATAAGCGCAAATATGTCTCTAATAATGAAGAATAATGTCCATATTCGACCATTAAAGTGAAGGGCATCAAATAGTTAGCCTAGACCGACTAAAGTAGTTTTTACTTGTTAAAAGTTATAATCCAATTAGTGAAGAGTTTTACAAAGATAGTGCGACTACGAAATATTTGATTTAAAATTCCAATTTAATTTATATTTGAGATTGAAATTTCTGGGTCCTTCACTAACCTTGAAAACTGCTAAGGAAACTACACTCCCATTTATTAGACTCTCCTTCACACACATACACACACACCCCGCAAACAAAATACATTAACCCATAAAAAATCTCACACTCATGTATTAAACCCCAATACTTTACCAACGGTCCCCTTTTGAAGGACTGTCTTCAATACTCGCAAAATGACCAGTAAATTTAAAATGTAGTTGTCATTGTTGAGGGATAATTGTTTACTCTTTTATGAATTAAAAGAACCTAAAGTCCAACTTCCATGATCAGCATTTTTCAAAATTACTTATCAATTTTTTTTATTTTTACATTTAAAAGTTGCAAAACTGTTGGGTTTAAAACATTCAACTTAAAAACGAGTGTGTCTAAATTAAACCGTTAGATGTGTTAATGTAAGAGTATGAGTAAGTGTGTGTGTGTGTTTGGCATGTAATGTTAACAGTTTGTAATGTGTGGGTAGAGTATGAGAGGAAGTGAGAGTTTGAGATGTTACATATGTTTATGTGTATTAGTAAAGCACCCGTTATATGACGATGATGCTAATGATGAAGTTTATTAAAATCATACAAAAACCACCGGAAGCAACCGGAAACAGTACAAACAAACGAAATGTAATGAAACTTTTACAAATAAAATAACAACGTAACCATCAAAATGATAACAGGGGAAAAAATAGAACAAACAAATCATCATTTAAAATGTGTTTATTTGAACGAACGACCGCCGGAATGACCAGACTGAAACTGAACTATGACCACTCTTTTATTCATTTATACAATTTAGTCATTCATTCATTCAGGCATTCAGACATTTAGTGCTTTAGACAAAAAGCCTAAAGACTAATGTGGGGTTTATATAACTCAGGCGACTGACGATTGAGTGAAATTAACATGTGTTTTGTTATTGTAACAAAAACAAAATACATGTAAATCGCACTCAATCGTCAGCCGTTTGAGTTATATAAACCCCACATAAATAAATGAATGATTTAACCACAATAATAATCCAACTGACGACAAATAAATCAACACTTTTTTTGTAGAATTTCTTCGTATATTTTTTGTAATAGTGGAAATAGTGTTTTTGTTATTTTTGTTTTTAGCTGAAAACCACAATTTTGTGTAACACATTTTTTCAACATTTCTGGTTAATCGGCGTTATAATCTAGCAAAAATAAATTAAAAAGTTTAGTAGACATTTAATTAGGAAATTTATCAAATCAACGTCATCAAAAAAAGTATATACATATATAGAAAACACCACTTCCACCAACCGATTATCGAACACCGACCACCTATAAACCCTCCACCCACCACATTGTTGAAAGAAGTCTATTTGTATTATCATTTAAGGCGTAATGAAATGGTTTTTGTGGTAAGATATAGAAAACAGAGTCCAAAACGGTTGGTTTTTACGTATTTTTTTTTTAATATTTAATAAAATATTAAAATTTAATGATACAACTACAAAAATTACGTTCTTTTTCTGCGACAGAGGGCGTCTTTTGAAAGTTTAACATTTTTTTTTTTTTTTTAAACTCGATGTTGTAACGGAAAACTTGAAGCCGCATTAAGATGTTTTAATCCAATTTCTTAGCATATCGTTCGAATGGATTATCTTCATTAATTAACTGAAGAAATCTTTTAAATCGGTTTATTAGTTTCAAAGATATGAACAATAAGGCACAAATGATTTTAAACAAAAATTTTGAAAAAAAAAATTCACGATTTTTATAGGAAGTTTTTCAAAAATTTCACTATTTTTACAGGAAATTTTTCAAAAATTTACTATTTTTATAGGAAATTTTTTAAAAATTTACTATTTTTATAGGAAATTTTTTAAAAATTTACTATTTTTATAGGAAATTTTTCAAAAATTTACTATTTTTATAGTAAATTTTTCAAAAATTTACTATTTTTATAGGAAATTTTTCAAAAATTTTCTCTTTTTATAGGAAATTTTTCAAAAATTTCCTATTTTTATAGGAAATTTTTCAAAAATTTCCTATTTTTATAGGAAATTTTTCAAAAATTTCCTATTTTTATAGGAAATTTTTCAAAAATTTCATATTTTTATAGGAAATTTTTCAAAAATTTCATATTTTTATAGGAAATTTTTCAAAAATTTCATATTTTTGTAAGAAACTTTTCAAAAATATAATATTTTTATAGAAAACTTTTCAAAATTTTACTATTTTTTACTAAATTTTTCAAAAATTTACTATTGTTATAGGAAATTTTTCAAAAATTTCCTATTTTTATAGGAAATTTTTCAAAAATTTCCTATTTTTATAGGAAATTTTTCAAAAATTTCCTATTTTTATAGGAAATTTTTCAAAAATTTCCTATTTTTATAGGAAATTTTTCAAAAATTTCCTATTTTTATAGGAAATTTTTCAAAAATTTCCTATTTTTATAGGAAATTTTTCAAAAATTTCCTATTTTTATAGGAAATTTTTCAAAAATTTCCTATTTTTATAGGAAATTTTTCAAAAATTTCCTATTTTTATAGGAAATTTTTCAAAAATTTCCTATTTTTATAGGAAATTTTTCAAAAATTTCCTATTTTTATAGGAAATTTTTCAAAAATTTCCTATTTTTATAGGAAATTTTTCAAAAATTTCCTATTTTTATAGGAAATTTTTCAAAAATTTCCTATTTTTATAGGAAATTTTTCAAAAATTTCCTATTTTTATAGGAAATTTTTCAAAAATTTCCTATTTTTATAGGAAATTTTTAAAAAATTTCCTATTTTTATTGGAAATTTTTCAAAAATTTCCTATTTTTATAGGAAATTTTTCAAAAATTTCCTATTTTTATAGGAAATTTTTCAAAAATTTCCTATTTTTATAGGAAATTTTTCAAAAATTTCCTATTTTTATAGGAAATTTTTCAAAAATTTCCTATTTTTATAGGAAATTTTTCAAAAATTTCCTATTTTTATAGGAAATTTTTCAAAAATTTTTCAAAAATTTCCTATTTTTATAGGAAATTTTTCAAAAATTTCCTATTTTTATAGGAAATTTTTCAAAAATTTCCTATTTTTATAGGAAATTTTTCAAAAATTTCCTATTTTTATAGGAAATTTTTCAAAAATTTCCTATTTGTATAGGAATTTTTTTAAAAATTTCATATTTTTATAGGAAATTTTTCAAAAATTTCATATTTTTAAAGGAAATTTTTCAAAAATTTCCTTTTTTTATAGGAAATTTTTTAAAAATTAATCATATCAGTTAGTATTGTTGCTAATACTTAGTCAAGACAATAACCAAAGTGTCTAAACTATAAAATTAGTAAGAAATTAGTAAAGACAATAACAAATGAAATACCAAATTTTGTATTTTTACTTTATCGTTCATATCTTTGCAACAATCAAACCGATTTAATTAATTACTTTTGCAATAATAATCTAAAGAATATTCTCTAAGGATCTATGAAAGAATCTTGTATGTTTGTTCAAAGGCCGCTTCAATTTTTCGGTAAAAACATCGTTTTTTAGTGAAATTTTGTTGAACAAAATTTTTTTTTAATTTAAAAAAAATTTAATTTGCAAAATAATTTAGAAAATTGAATTAAAAGAAGTATCTCCCACAGTTTTCAACGTTCTCTGTCGCCTTTTTAGATTTAAACAAAAATAAAATTTAAAAAAAAACTTTTGAATTTAGCATTTTTGAAACGAAATGTTAACATTTTATAAATAAAAACTAAGAGTTTTAGTTCAATCCATTAAATTGAAAAGAAAATAAATTAAAAAAATTTAAACAACTTTTAATTTAATTTTAACTAAATTAAGTTCCTTAATTTTTAAATTTTATTACATATTTATAATTTCTTGTAATTTAATTTCAAATTTGTTTAACATTTTTTCATTTTAATTTCTTAACATTTTCTGTTAATTATTCAGTGTGCGTGTGTGTGTTTCAATGTGTGTGTTTTGTATTAAACAACAAAAAAATAATGAAAAAAAAATAAATCCCTTTTTTCGTAAATCCTTTTATTGTTCCAATTAACTCTTTATTTTTGTCATTTCGTTTGTCTTCTTATTTAACCACTTATTTCAATTATTTTAATTATTTTATTCTTATCTCTTATCTTATAATGGCTCGTTTTCCTTCCTTTCCTATTTTATAAATTTTCTTCTACTTCTTTACACCATTATTTTCTTATTATATATTTACGATTCTTATAAACTTTCTTAAAAACTTGAAATTATACAAATATATTTTAGCTTGCAAATAAATACAATCATTTTTAAGTGCACTACTTTAATTAAATATTAAATTAATTAATTAACTATTTAACAATATGAAAATCAATGATTTGAAATTTAGAAAAAAATATTATAAAATTTTAATTAGGTATAATTAAATACGTAGTAAGTTTCATTTATTATTAAAATTTCATAAATAACATATATAACAATAAAATAATTTTCTAATAACTTCTGACCTTTAATCCACTTAAAATTCATTAATAAATTCCTAATATTAATTTATATTAATTTTCTCAATAAAATTATATATACAATAAATTTTATTAATATTTGATGTCCACAAAAAATTTCCATAGATTAAAGAAAATTATGATTCAAAAACTAAGTCTCGGAAATGTTTTTTTATATACTTACATAATAAAATATTAAAAAAGATCAATACTTTTTACAAAATCGAGGATGCGACGAAAAACTTGAAGCCGCTGTAGGTAATACTGCTATAATTTTAATGCACTTCTATAAATTGACTTCTCTAGATTCTTATCTGAAGAAATTATTAAAAACGGTTCACATATAAAAAAGATATGTAGAATAAAACGTATATATACTATAATCGAAATTTAGTGCAATCTATGAGAATGTGAATCCATGATGTGACGAAAAACTTGAAGCTGCTGTAGGTTATACTGATTCAATTTTAACGGATATCTATAAATTGACTTCTCTAGATTTTTATCTGAAAAAATGTTTTCAATCGGTTCACAAATACCAAAGATATGCTGGATTAAACGTATACATATACACACTTTTTTAATTTGTAAAATCATTTTATATCCGCCCAAGCGTAAGTTAAATAATAGTTTTTTATTATCAAAAAGACTGCTAATCCGCAGTTTAAAAGTTAAATTTTTAAAATGCAATTTAATAAAAATTGTTAAAAATTTTGCCAATCTTATTTTTTGTTGTAAAATACAATTGTTCCGATAAGAATTAAAAAAGTATTTTATTGAAATATATGGCTGCCACGGCTAACCAATTTTCGATCTAACCAATTTTCGAGAACTTTCCCAAGTGTATGGGGTCATATTTCAGTAAAGGCTTTACGAATATTGTATTTCTGATTTGTCGACAAAAGACTTGTGTTTAATAGTGCAGCACAGTCCAATACTGTCAACTCGCAGCTTCTTGGCAAACAATTGGCATCATCATGTCGTCTAATTAAACGGCCATCAAACGTTGGACGCAATAAATTGATTGTGAGATAAGATGTGTGGCAATTTACACCGTCCTGTTGAAACTAAACATTCTTCACATCAATGCCATTAAGAGCGGGCACAACAAAACCTTTTACAACTGAATATGGGCCAATAATGCCTTCGCTCTTCAAACCGCACTCGTATATAGTTTATTGCCCTCGGTAAGATCACTTGTATGTTTTCTGAGCTCCAAATAGGGTAATGAAGAAGGCGCACTTTATCCGAGAAGAATAAACTTTATGTTAAGATTACAATTTTGAATCCATTTCCTTTGCTTTGAAAATAGATTTCCAATAAATCACAACGTTCCCAAGCCCAAATTGATTAATTTCGATCAGATTAGATAATACACTGAATTTTTTAATAGAATGTTATTGCCAGATTCGAAATAACCAGTGGTTCAAACTAAAACCAATATATGTATAGACCAGTTCAAAAATACAATAGCCTCTTCACAATATGTTGCAAAAAGTCTATCGTCGTAACATTTGCAAATCGATATAGCAAATACAAAAAATTATTTTGAATAATATCTATGGCAATGGGGTAAAAGGGCTTAAGTCTGATTTTTTGGTTTTGTAGGAGAGCAATTTTAAGTTTTGAAGTAAATTTTGAAAAAATTAGTCCTATTTTAATGAGGGCAATTAAGCTGTGAAAGAAGATTTGATATTTGGAAAATAGCTGATAAATTTTGCCACATATATATTGTGAGCCTATATTCAGTACTGACTATGAATCAATTATATATTTTTAAGAGGAGGCAAGAAACTCTTTAATATCAAAAATATTTAAATAGAAGTCAATAGATAGATTTCTTCTCTCTAATTATAATAAAAAGAGATGTAACTTGTATAAAAAAAGTTTCCCAATAAAAAACGATTTAGAAAAAATTTGGTTAATAGACGGTATTGAATATAGGCTCTTGATATAAAAAAAATCGTTTGCTTTTTCGATTTGAAAATTCTACGATGCTAGTCTATTTGCAACTTGACTAATATTTTGATTAAGCTTCAGAAACGAGTCAATCTTGTACATAAGATCTCTAATGCTGTCTTATGCCCTTCCTGATACAAATTAATCTTTTAATAGTTTTTTATATTGAGAACTAAAATAACCCTTACTCCTATCTTTGCTTAATTTTGTCCTTATTCAGAAGTTACATAAAAATGAGTGTATTTTTAGTTCCGGAGGAGCAGATCTTCCTACACATTAAGTATGATAAAAATGTTATTTTCTCTATTTTTCCCCCCTTGCTCCTATCCTGTTTATTTTTGAGCAGACAACTCTCACTACCAAAAATTATATTTATTCAAGGTTTGAAAATTTTAACTTTAAAAGTTCTAAAAATATCCTTTGCATTTTGTATGGGCGCAATGCTAACACATAAAAATCTTGAAAAAGTGCCTTTAAGACTAAGAATTTCCTTGTCTCAAATAATTCGTCGACTATTCGACAATGATTTTTATGTTATTTCTAAGTTTTTGAACTGTCTATTGTAATGTGGCCACCAACTATATAAATGTAATATTTACGGAATTCCTCAGATCGTTTAATCTCAGTGGAGCTCTCTATATAATTTGTTATAGCATTATAAATAGTTTCTTTGGTAGTAAATAAAATTCATTCATCTAAACATTTGATATATCTTATTTTCTGTTACTTTAAAATATTTTATGAACCATTTTCTTACTAAAATGCAATGTGGTATATTGGGGAACGTAAGATGTATTATAACATATGAAGTTACTAAAAAGGCCCTAGTTACTAGAAAGGCAAGAAGTGGCAGCTGAAATTTTCTATACATACTTTCAACACTTGTTAGTAGTAGAATCAATTTATTTTTAACCTCTCCAAAATTCTACTTTTCTGATATGGCCTTTAAAAATTTTGATTTATTTAGATTTTACTAGTTAAGTATTTATATATCACACATTAACTATGGTACGATTAACTTATAACATTGTTTAAAATTTATGTACAAATCGTATATTTTCCTCTTAAATAAAATCACTTTCGGCTTATATCTGAATTTTTTCATTTTGTTTTGTAATGGAAAGACCACTTTCCTATAATACAATTTTTGGGGAATATTTTTTGATCTGAGATCTAATATCAGAAAAGGTCCTATTCGAATTAAAACCTAGAATTTTATCTACATTTTGTGTCGGCCACACGAACAAAAAAATTAAAGAGATTTGCATTATCAAAACTTATTTAACTGGCATTCTTGTGAGCTATGAGTTTTTCCAGCCTCAGAAAATGATATGGTAATGTGCCATCTGCCGACTTTCAGAATCTTACTTATTTAAGGTTGAAGGTCGAGCATGTTTCAAAATTCCATGCGCTTCGATTTTGTGCGCTTTTCTCCAATTTCGTAGGCCAAGCTTTAAAAGATGTTCTTCAACTTGGTCTTTACATTGAAGTTTAGGACGTCTTCTCCTCACATTCCGTTTTTATTCTAATTTTAGCTTTTTCATAGCAATTGTTTTTTCGAGAAGTGGGTTACTAGCCCGAAGTCCTAACCCATATTGTTACAGTTCTTATGGAAGAACCCGCAGGACATGTAAGCTCACTATATTAACGGGTGTTAACGTAGTTCCTCGGGTGATGCTACGAGGAGGTCAGTGTTTACAGATGTAATAATGGATAACTAAGATAAGTCTGACTTACCAAATTAAGACCAATCAGAATTGTTACTTGGTGCCTAACACCCCAACATCACCCTAAAATCAAAAACAATAGGTTTGAATATGTTTGCATCTTACCATTCAACTGATCTCAGTTATTTGTTGGTATAATAGTTAATTGTTTATGTAATACCGATATTTTTAAAATTATGTCAGAAGTGGCTGATCTTGATAAAAATTCTAAGATTTCCGAGTCGTTCCGGTATGCACAACCATAATCTGTGGGAATGATATGGTAGCTGTTTGGTCGTGCATAAATATGTAAACATAGACCCTTCCTCTTACTAGTAGAGAGTTAGAATTATATCTGCTATATTTTTTAAATAACGTATAACTCGAAAACTAGAGCTAACAGTGATATTAAGTTAAAAGTTGGAAAATCTTAACTCTACTTTGTTGATACGTTTGTTTGTGAATTAGCCGTTTGGAAAACTGAACGAAACAAAAAGTTTTATAATAAAATCATTTTTAGTATAAGGTCCATATTCAATTAGGCGGTCATGTTAACTAACAAAATTGTCTCATATTTGGCTCCCAAATATCGAAAAACAAAGAAATCCAACGAAAGTGACCGTATGTTGCGGATTTTCGTCAGGTGACATCATCGGCCCGTATTTTTTCGAAAAAACGGACATCTGTGCTACAGGGCATTTAGCCGAAGTCATGTTCCATTATAAATTATCATACTTATACCAAAGTTAATATAATATAAAGATATTTCACTTCATACATTTTCTTTCTTTTAAAAGTGAAATTAGAGTGAATAAAAACCAATGAAAAACACATAAACGCACGAACAAACATACATTTCATAAGCACGTGTGTTTGCCTTAGCTTTGTCTCATCGAATAATTGTCGCCATTAGTTGTTTCCGAATTAAAGTAAAAGCTTTATGCTCTTTTTATGGGGCTTTTCAAAACGGCCATATGGCAAATCAATGTATGAAAGTGCAACATCTTTATATTATAGGGTCTTTGCCTATACTTAACAATGGTATCAATAAACTGAATTTAAAAAATATATATATGTTTTCAAGCCAATTTACGTCCTTACCTCAAATTTACCCACTCTTTATAATAATCATAATATGTTATATAACAAATTACGAAATTTGATACAAATAGAAAAAGTGTTGCACTTTAAGGAGATTCAAATGTATGTTATGTTACACCGCTTTATTATTTATCCACCCAACTTGGAAAACTGTGTTAAAATTCTTTAAAAACGTGTAAGGAAAGCTATTCAATCAATTTAGCATATAATAATTAACTTATATGCAATCTGAAACCTAAAAGTATGCAACATGTTATTAAGCAAAGTTTATTTCATCAATCATTGAAATTTAAATATTTATAAGTTTTTAGTTGATAAATATAAGAAACAAATCATTTTTGTAATATAAATTGTAAACAAAATATTAAATTTTAAAATAATTATGTAAATTATCCAAGATAGCCATCAATTATTTCAAAATATCAAAGTATTCTTAGCGAAAATAAGTATATATGTATATACAAATGTAAGTATGTAACTGTAGTGTATTTGTAGTGCCCTTAACATAATGATTGTATTTATGATTTCTCTCTCTACTCTACTCCTTTATTTGTTTTGTTTTACTCTCTAGTTAATAGAAACCCCCTAAACCCTTTTTAGAAAGTAGAAAATCATATTTAAAAAAAAAAATAACTATTTCATTATAATTTAATTTATTATCACTTGTTTTTATTTTTTTCTTTCATTTCATTTTTTTCTCTCGAATGTTAAACGAAAATAAAAATTCCAAAAACTAAAAAATATTAAACAAAATCAAAATATTGAAAAAATTAAAACTGAAAACTCTGCGCCAACCGTGTGTGTGTATATCTCTGTTTTGTATCTCTGCTACTGCAAATATCAACCTAAACAAACAAAATGAAACGAAACGAACGCAAATCAAACTATTTTTGGGCCAATCAATCAATTTATGAAACCAAATCAAACAATCAACTAACGAACAACCAACCAACCAACTTTCTTTCTGGTCTACAACTCGACGCATTTTAAAAATATTGAAACTAAAAAAACTTAAATAAAATCCTAAAAAAATCCAAATTCGACAACAAAAAAATCTTTAACAATTGTTTAGGTTTCATGATGAAGAACATGCAAATCTTTTGAATGCAATGTGGCTGATAGCAATTACATTTCTGAGTGTTGGTTTTGGTGATATTGTTCCAAATACGTATTGTGGACGTGGTATCGCTGTTAGTACAGGAATTATGGTGAGTTTCCCTATTTCTTATATTTTCTTCCTACCATCCCATTTTTTAGAGATAAAAGTTAGTTTAGTTTGTGTTTTTAATAAACAAAAAGGAAATATTTCCTTTTAAGTTTAAGTATAATAATGAAAAATGCATATCCAACAAAACAACTTGAAAACTTAACAGAAAATTATATAAAAGTGTAACCAAGAAGTCAACAGCAATTAAGAATTAATTCAAAATTAAATCAATAAAACCAAATATTTCTATAGAAAAACAAAATTTTCTATGAAAAAACGAAATTTTTTATAGAAAAACAAAATTTTTCTATAGAAAAACCAAATTTTTCTAAAGAAAAACCAAATTTTTCTTAAGAAAACCCAAATTTTTCTAAAGAAAAAACAAATTTTTCTAAAGAAAACCCAAATTTTTCTAAAGAAAAACCAAATTTTTCTAAAGAAAAACCAAATTTTTCAAAAGAAAAACCAAATTTTTCTAAAGAAAAACAAAATTTTTTTAAATACAAACCAAATTTTTCTAAAGAAAAACCAAATTTTTCTAAAGAAAAACCAAATTTTTGTAAAGAAAAACTAAATTTTTCTAAAGAAAAACCAAATTTTTGTAAAGCAAACCCAAATTTTTCTAAAGAAAACCCAAATTTTTCTAAGAAAAACCAAATTTTTCTAAAGAAAAACAAAATTTTTCTAAAAAAAAACCAAATTTTTCTAAAGAAAAACCAAATTTTTCTAAAGCAAACCCAAATTTTTCTAAAGAAAACCCAAATTTTTCTAAGAAAAACCAAATTTTGCTAAAGCAAACCCAAATTTTTCTAAAGAAAACCCAAACTTTTCTAAAGAAAAACCAAATTTTTCTAAAGAAAAACCAAATTTTTTTAAATACAAACCAAATTTTTCTAAAGAAAAACCAAATTTTTCTAAAGAAAAACCAAATTTTTGTAAAGAAACACTAAATTTTTCTAAAGAAAAACCAAATTTTTCTAAAGCAAACCCAAATTTTTCTAAAGAAAACCCAAATTTTTCTAAGAAAACCCAAATTTTTCTAAAGAAAAACAAAATTTTTCTAAAGAAAAACCAATTTTTTCTAAAGCAAACCCAAATTTTTCTAAAGCAAACCCAAATTTTTTATAGAAAATCTGAAAAATTTTCTATAGAAAATCTGAAAAATTTTCTATAGAAAATCTGAAAAATTTTCTATAGAAAATCTGAAAAATTTTCGATAGAAAATCTGAAAAATTTTCTATTGAAAATCTGAAAAATTTTCTATGGAAAATCTGAAAAATTTTCTATAGAAAATCTGAAAAATTTTCTATAGAAAATCTGAAAAATTTTCTATAGAAAATCTGAAAAATTTTCTATAGAAAATCTGAAAAATTTTCTATAGAAAATCTGAAAAATTTTCTATAGAAAATCTGAAAAATTTTCTATAGAAAATCTGAAAAATTTTCTATAGAAAATCTGAAAAATTTTCTATAGAAAATCTGAAAAATTTTCTATAGAAAATCTGAAAAATTTTCTATAGAAAATCTGAAAAATTTTCTATAGAAAATCTGAAAAATTTTCTATAGAAAATCTGAAAAATTTTCTATAGAAAATCTAAAAAATTTTCTATAGAAAATCTGAAAAATTTTCTATAGAAAATCGGAAAAATTTTCTATAGAAAATCTGAAAAATTTTCTATAGAAAATCTGAAAAATTTTCTATAGAAAATCTGAAAAATTTTCTATAGAAAATCTGAAAAATTTTCTATAGAAAATCTGAAAAATTTTCTATAGAAAATCTAAAAAATTTTCTATAGAAAATCTGAAAAATTTTCTATAGAAAATCTGAAAAATTTTCTATAGAAAATCTGAAAAATTTTCTATAGAAAATCTGAAAAATTTTCTATAGAAAATCTGAAAAATTTTCTATAGAAAATCTGAAAAATTTTCTATAGAAAATCTGAAAAATTTTCTATAGAAAATCTGAAAAATTTTCTGTAGAAAATCTGAAAAATTTTCTATAGAAAATCGGAAAAATTTTCTATAGAAAATCTGAAAAATTTTCTATAGAAAATCTGAGAAATTTTCTATAGAAAATCTGAGAAATTTTCTATAGAAAATCTGAAAAATTTTCTATAGAAAATCTGAAAAATTTTCTATAGAAAATCTGAAAAATTTTCTATAGAAAATCTGAAAAATTTTCTATAGAAAATCTGAAAAATTTTCAATAGAAAATCTGAAAAATTTTCTATAGAAAATCTGAAAAATTTTCTATAGAAAATCTGAAAAATTTTCTATAGAAAATCTGAAAAATTTTCTATAGAAAATCTGAAAAATTTTCTATAGAAAATCTGAAAAATTTTCTATAGAAAATCTGAAAAATTTTCTATAGAAAATCTGAAAAATTTTCTATAGAAAATCTGAAAAATTTTCTATAGAAAATCTGAAAATTTTTCTATAGAAAATCTGAAAAATTTTTTATAGAAAATCTGAAAAATTTTCTATAGAAAATCTGAAAAATTTTCTATAGAAAATCTGAAAAATTTTCTATAGAAAATCTGAAAAATTTTTTATAGAAAATCTACAAAAAGAAAATCTAGAAATTTTCTATAAAAAATCTGAAAAATTTTTTATAGAAAATCTGAAAAATTTTCTGTTGAAAATCTAGAAATTTTCTAAAAAAAATCTATAAATTTTCTTTAGAAAATCAAAAAATTTTTTTGATTTTCCTAAAGAAAATCAAATTATTTTTATAAAAAGTGCCTTTTTGCATAAAAAGTACCATTTCGCTAAAAAGTAACTTTTTGCATAAAAGGTACCTTCTTGCATAAAAATTACCTTTTTGTGTAAAAAGTACATTTTTGCATAAAAAGTACCTTTTGGCATAAAAAGTACCTTTTTGCTTAAAAAGTACTTTTTTGCATAGAAAGTATCTTTTTGCATAGAAAGTACTTTTTTGCGTAGAAAGTACCTTTTTGCATAGAAAGTACCTTTTTGCATAGAAAGTACCTTTTTGCTTAAAAAGTACTTTTTTACATAAAAAGTAAAATTTTGCATAAAAAGTACCTTTTTGCATAGAAAAGTATCTTTTTGCATAACAAGTACCTTTTTGCATAAAGAGCACCTTTTTGCATTAAAAGTATCGTTTTTTTTTTTTAAATTTTGCATAAAAAGTACCTTTTTGCATAGAAAAGTATCTTTTTGCATAACAAGTACCTTTTTGCATAAAGAGCACCTTTTTGCATTAAAAGTATCGTTTTGAATAAAAAGCAACTTTTTGTACAAAAAGGAACTTTTTTCAGGAAAAGTAATTTTTTCAGAAAAAGTACCTTTTTGCTTAAACAGTAGCATTTTGGTTAAACATTTTACCTAAAAGTGTCCTTTTTTAAATGAAACTCTTCAAAGATTATTTAAATTTATGATCCAAATTTGCAAGCCATAAAATCTGATAGAAAACAGAAAAAAACTAGTAAAACTAATTGAATTTTTTCCACAATTTCCAAATGTCGTCTGTAAAATATGGTTTTTTTTTTTTGTATTTCCCATCATTTTTTACCCCCAGTGACATTATACTTAAGGTCGCATTTTGCTTGCCACTACATACAGCCACAACATTTCGGTTGAAGTGTACTCGGGCGATGGCTGCTTCACTTCTCCCTATATGAGTTATGAATTTTCCAATTGGTTGTGGTTATAAGTATGCAGATTTTTTATTCTTTTTGCTTTTCCTACCATTTCCATGCTGCTGTGATGGAAAAGTTGCTGCTGCTGTTAAAGTTATTGTTGCTGATGCTTTTGTTGTTTACATATGATTGATATCCCATGAGAAATTGTCAAAATACAATATAAAAAGCATAAATGAACAGGAAAAAAAGAACACAGCAAAACTGAACTACAGGAAACTGAAATGAAACCGAAACCGTAGTGAAAACCCAGAGCAATACAAAAAGTATAAATAAATCTAAATAGACTTACAGGCACTAAACAGCAGCATTGTGTATGTGTGAGAGTGTTGATGTGACACATACAACTAAGTACTACTGCTGCTCCGTTTTTGGTTAGGAGACAAGAGACAGTTGAAGATTACAATTTCCATCATAATGAAATGTGGCATGAATCAAAAAAAAAAGGAATGGAAATGATGAAATTTTTCAATTGTCATCACTTTTCTTATTGTTTTATTTGTTTTTGCTTTGACGCTTAGAAGGATATACCATCAGCTTAAATAAATAAATATTTATTTATTTATTATTTCATGTATTTTCCCTTTAATATTTTGTAAACTTTTATTAATTTGAAAATGTCAAAATAATATTAGTATTTATTTTAGATATTTGTTATCCTTAAAATACCTTAAATACTTTATAAGGATTACAAAATGATCCTTATAAGCCTTACAAATGTTTTTCAAAAATTCTACAAGTGTTTGTAATCATCTTCAAGTTTTTTTTATTATTATATTTAGAATTTTCCTCTTTATCCACTTAGGATTTTCTTTATTTGTAAATTAACTTGTCCGCCACTAAAGAGACAAAATGTAATAAAAATTCTACTACTATTTTTTAGCCTTTTAGCAATTTTATGATGTTTTAGGCATAAAGTTTACAAAGCATAAAAGGAGAACCGGATAATGGTTTATATTCAGTCATCACTTGTCTATAAATACATGTTTATATTATTCATAAACTATATTCTATAGTATATTTTTAGGGGTTTAAGGGCATGTCTGGCGTTTCTTAAGTGTTGTAGGCATGTCTTACTTTCCTCAAGAGGCGGTTACACTTTACAACAAAAAGACATATCTATCAACTGGAAATCATATTATTATCTTTCTTTTCTTTTAGGAAATTTTTCAAAAATTTTCAAAATTTTTCTCTTTTTATAGAAAATTTTGCAAAATTTTACTATTTTTTAGAAAAATTTTGGAAAATTTATCTATTTTTTTAGAAAAATTTAGCAAAATTTTATTTTTTTAGAAAAATGTTGCAAAATTTTACTATTTTTATAGGCACATTTTCAAAATTTTACTATTTTTATAGGAAAATTTTCAAAATTTTATTATTTTTATAGGAAAATTTTCAAAATTTTATTATTTTTATAGGAAAATTTTAAAAATTTTACTATTTTTATAGAAAATTTTTGCAAAATTTTACTATTTTTATAGAAAATTTTTGCAAAATTTTACTATTTTTATAGAAAATTTTTGCAAAATTTTACTATTTTTATAGAAAATTTTTGCAAAATTTTACTATTTTTATAGAAAATTTTTGCAAAATTTTACTATTTTTATAGAAAATTTTTGCAAAATTTTACTATTTTTATAGAAAATTTTTGCAAAATTTTACTATTTTTATAGAAAATTTTTGCAAAATTTTACTATTTTTATAGAAAATTTTTGCAAAATTTTACTATTTTTATAGAAAATTTCGCAAAATTTTACTATTTTTATAGAAAATTTTGCAAAATTTTACTATTTTTATAGAAAATTTTCAAAATTTTACTATTTTTATAGGAAAATTTTGCAAAATTTTACTATTTTTATAGGAAAATTTTGCAAAATTTTACTATTTTTATAGGAAAATTTTGCAAAATTTTACTATTTTTATAGGAAAATTTTGCAAAATTTTACTATTTTTATAGGAAAATTTTGCAAAATTTTACTATTTTTATAGGAAAATTTTGCAAAATTTTACTATTTTTATAGGAAAATTTTGCAAAATTTTACTATTTTTATAGGAAAATTTTGCAAAATTTTACTATTTTTATAGGAAAATTTTGCAAAATTTTACTATTTTTATAGGAAAATTTTACTATTTTTATAGGAAAATTTTGCAAAATTTTACTATTTTTATAGGAAAATTTTGCAAAATTTTACTATTTTTATAGGAAAATTTTGCAAAATTTTACTATTTTTATAGGAAAATTTTGCAAAATTTTACTATTTTTATAGGAAAATTTTGCAAAATTTTACTATTTTTATAGGAAAATTTTGCAAAATTTTACTATTTTTATAGGAAAATTTTGCAAAATTTTACTATTTTTATAGGAAAATTTTGCAAAATTTTACTATTTTTATAGGAAAATTTTGCAAAATTTTACTATTTTTATAGGAAAATTTTGCAAAATTTTACTATTTTTATAGGAAAATTTTGCAAAATTTTACTATTTTTATAGGAAAATTTTGCAAAATTTTACTATTTTTATAGGAAAATGTTGCAAAATTTTACTATTTTTATAGGAAAATTTTGCAAAATTTTACTATTTTTATAGGAAAATTTTGCAAAATTTTACTATTTTTATAGGAAAATTTTACTATTTTTATAGGAAAATTTTACTATTTTTATAGGAAAATTTTACTATTTTTATAGGAAAATTTTACTATTTTTATAGGAAAATTTTACTATTTTTATAGGAAAATTTTGCAAAATTTTACTATTTTTATAGGAAAATTTTGCAAAATTTTACTATTTTTATAGGAAAATTTTGCAAAATTTTACTATTTTTATAGGAAAATTTTGCAAAATTTTACTATTTTTATAGGAAAATTTTGCAAAATTTTACTATTTTTATAGGAAAATTTTGCAAAATTTTACTATTTTTATAGGAAAATTTTGCAAAATTTTACTATTTTTATAGGAAAATTTTGCAAAATTTTACTATTTTTATAGGAAAATTTTGCAAAATTTTACTATTTTTATAGGAAAATTTTGCAAAATTTTACTATTTTTATTGGAAAATTTTGCAAAATTTTACTATTTTTATAGGAAAATTTTGCAAAATTTTACTATTTTTATAGGAAAATTTTGCAAAATTTTACTATTTTTATAGGAAAATTTTGCAAAATTTTACTATTTTTATAGGAAAATTTTGCAAAATTTTACTATTTTTATAGGAAAATTTTGCAAAATTTTACCATTTTTATAGAAAATTTTGCAAAATTTTACCATTTTTATAGAAAATTTTGCAAAATTTTACCATTTTTATAGAAAAATTCCCAAAAATTTTCTATTTTTTTTAGAAAAGATTTTTCAAAATTTTTTATTTTTATAGAAAATTTTTCAAAATTTTTCTATTTTTAGCGAAAAATTTTTCTATTTTTATAGAAAAGTTTTCAAAATTTTTCTATTTTTATAGAAAAGTTTTCAAAGTTTTTCTATGTTTATAGAAAAATTTTCAAAGTTTTTCTATTTTTATAGAAAAAATTTCAATTTTTTTTTATTTTTATAGAAAAATTTTCAAAATTTTTGTTTCACTTTCACGATTGTGGCTACGATTTAATTCAGTTATAGGTTATAACCCTGTCAATAATAACTCGTTAATCTGTCTTTAATTATCACTATTTAACGTATCGTTTGTGAAATATTCATATTTCATTTTAATATTTCCTTTTAGTATTCACTCGTTTCGAAACAAAAGAGTTTTCAAAACCATTAAAAATAACTGTATGTTGACATTAATAACAATTTTGAACAAAAAGTGATTATTTTTCTACCATAATTGGATCGCCATTATAAATAATAATTTATCTTTTTTTATACCCTTCCACACCTCCACACAGTAAAAATTATTTTCCATGAAAACAAAAAATTTTCATAACGAAGAGAAAAAATTTTTTTTTTTTTTTTCAATTATATTTCAGTTTATCCTCAGGCTAAAAATGTTAAAACATTTAAAAGTAAACGTTAGTAGCAGAATTTAAACGTTAAAAAGTTTATTTTTTTTCACTCTGTCTAAACAGAAAATTTTTTGTAATAAACGAGTACTTTTGCTCAATTGCTGGCACATAAGCCAAACAAAATGTTAATGTATTTGTATAACAGAGGTTGAGAGGGAGAAGAAGAAAATGCACAATTATCATAAATATTGGCAATTGAAAATGGTTTTGTATTAAACGTTTCACACATTGAACTATTGAGGGCAACAGGTGTTGAAATATTGTAGAATCCCTTCTCACTCATAAAAATAGTTTTATTTTGAGAATACAAACTTTGTCGATGGAGAAAAGTTTAATACTGGATTTAAACCAACCAATAATCTACTCTTGAGGATAACAAGTGGGTAAAGAAAAAAGTTCTTTAATAAAAAGTTGTCATTATGATTTGTTTACCAAAATATTGACCCATAACTGATAGAAAAACATTTACATCAAGAAAAGTTGTCGTTAGGATGACACTTTGCTATATAGGAAAAGGCTGACTTTAGGATGACTCTTTTCTATAACGGAAGAGTCTGACATTAGGATGACTCTTTTCTATGTAGGAAAAGGCTGACGTTAGGAAGACTCTTTTCTATATAGAAAAGAGCTGACGTTGGGATGACCCTTTTCTATATAGAAAGAGCTTACGTTAGGATGACTCTTTTCTATATAGAAAGAGCTGACGTTAGGATGACTCTTTTCTATATAGAAAAGAGCTGACGTTAGGATGACTCTTTTCTATATAGAAAAGAGCTGACGTTAGGATGACTCTTTTCTATATAGAAAAGAGCTGACGTTAGGATGAAAAGAGAGAAAAGAGCTGACGTTAGGATGACTCTTTTCTATATAGAAAAGAGCTGGCGTTAGGATGACTCCTTTCTATATAGAAATAAGCTGGCGTTAGGATGACTCTTTTCTATAAAGAAAAGAGCTGATGTTAGGATGACTATTTTCTATATAGAAAAGAGTTGACGTTAGGATGACTCTTTTCTATACAGAAAATAGCGGACGTTAGGATGACTCTTTGATATATAGAAAAGTGCTGACGTTAGGATGACTCTTTTGTATATAGAAAAGAGCTGACTTTAGGATGACTCTTTTCTATATAGGAAAAGGCTGACGTTAGGATGACTCTTTTCATACTTTACAAACTGTATTGTAGGGTATCTTATATTCAGTTTTGACTAGCTTTGATACTGCATTACTTGTTTTAAACTACTTTTGTTTAATAAGTGCAATATTGGGAGTTTTAACTATAGTCCATGGACAATAGAAGCAAAAATTAATGGAGTTGAGAAACTCATTTTGTTAATAGCTATAAATTTTTTCTACTCCTAATCCTTCATAATGATTCTTTTCTACTCATTGTCCTCCTCTTTTATGTCTCCATCGTTGGTCTACTTAACTATCATTAAAAACTATTATGATTGTTGGCTGAAATAAAAACAAAATGTCTTCTTTTTTCATTTCCTATTAACTGTCATTTCTTTTCTTTCATACATCAGCTCTATATCTCTTTCCTCTTCTGTTCATTTAACAATTAATCCATCTTTATCTTTGGCTTCTATTTTTTATGGACAAATCAATTTTAATGTAGTTTTTGTGTCTTTGTGACGATGAAAAAAGATTTGTAATTTTTCTTTTATATAAATTGTGAAATGTTTTATTAATAGGAAATTTTTCGAAAATTGACTTTTTATAGGAAAATTTTCGAAAATTGACTATTTATCGGAAATTTTTCGAAAAATTGACTATTTATAGGAAATTTTTCGAAAATTGACTATTTATAGGAAATTTTTCGAAAATTGACTATTTATAGGAAATTTTTCGAAAATTGACTATTTATAGGAAATTTTTCGAAAATTGACTATTTATAGGAAATTTTTCGAAAATTGACTATTTATAGGAAATTTTTCGAAAATTGACTATTTATAGGAAATTTTTCGAAAATTGACTATTTATAGGAAATTTTTCGAAAATTGACTATTTATAGGAAATTTTTCGAAAATTGACTATTTATAGGAAATTTTTCGAAAATTGACTATTTATAGGAAATTTTTCGAAAATTGACTATTTATAGGAAATTTTTCGAAAAATTGACTATTTATAGGAAATTTTTCGAAAATTGACTATTTATAGGAAATTTTTCGAAAATTGACTATTTATAGGAAATTTTTCAAAAATTGACTATTTATAGGAAATTTTTCGAAAATTGACTATTTATAGGATCTGCAAACAAATTTTCTAAAAAGAATTTTTCTACGAAATTCCAACAGAATTTGTGACCATTTGTCTATTTTTTATCAAAACTTTTATATAGAATAAGACTGTATAGAGTCTCCCATTATATATTATATTTCTCACGTACTTCCTCCATTACCCCAATTTGACATAGATTAACCTACGCACTTTATATGCAAAAATTTCTTTAATGAACTCCTAATTATTTCAAACACCCACGCCCTCACTCAAGTTCAAATGTTTCCATTTAAAACAAGGAAGTGTTAACAATTTTAATGTTGATTTTTCTGAATAATAGAAATTTTCAGACATAATGAAAATTGACTGAATTAACTAGATAAAATTAACATGAGACATGAATGCACAAAAACACACAAACAAAATTTCTCATACACTTTCTTACACATACAGGCACAAGGACAAGGAAATATATGCTTTTAATGGAGAAAACCCAAAGACAGACAAACATACTCTAACCATAAACCATATATCTCTCAGTTGCACATCTTAGGGAGAATAGTGGGTCGTGATGTTATAAATTTTGAAACAAATATTTTGAGCAGGGACCGTGATTGTTATAAGTCAAAAAATACATATTATTTTTTGACCTTTATTTTTTTGAGCAGAAACAAAAGTTATTTTTTGACTTTTGTTTTTCGAGCAAAAAAATAACAGTTATTTTTAACTTTTATTTTTTCGAGCAAAACTAAAACTTATTTGTGACTTTTATTTCTTCGGGTGAAAATAACATTTATTTTTGACTTTTATTTTTCGAGTAGAAATAAAAGTTATTTTTGTTTTTTCAGCTGCTATGACACAAACTTTTATTTCTGCTCGAAAAAGTAAAAGTCAAAAATATCTGTCATTTCCTCCCAAAAAAATAACTGTCAAAAAATTAACTTTTATTTCTGCTCCTAAAAATAAAAGTTAAAAATAACTGTTATTTTTGCTCGAAAAAATAAAAGTCGAAAATAACTTTTGTTTCTGCTGACTATTCTACCAAAATAAAATAAGGCAGACATATTATACTCAATAGAAAGGGAATTTTATATACTTTTAAGTGAGGTTAATAATTTTATACAATTTAGAAATTGACTTAAGACTTTTGTTAAAAAGGAGCAGCAACAATAACTTTACATAATTTTTCAATATTACTATGTTTTTTTTTTAAAATCTCAAAAACTAAACAAGGTCTTAGAATCATTTTTAGGCACAGTACAGTCCAATGTATTAGAAGTTCAGAAATGTAAATTTTAGAATGATTTCGAAAATTTTAAAGACAATTTTTGAATACAGAAAACTACACTTTTTGTAATAAATTTATGTAATTTTTAAACATTACTTTGTAATTTTTTCGCAAAAATCTCTGAATCTAAATATGGTATTATGACCATTTTTGGCCACAGTATAGATAAGAGTATTAAAAATTCAGAAATTAAAATTTCAGAATGGGTTATAAAATTTTAATTATCATTTTTGAATACAGAACATTACGCTTTTCGAAAATTTGAGTTTAATTAAAAAAAGTTTTGAAATCCATAATCAAAATTTTTTTCAGACACAAAATACTGAAGTTTTATCCAAAATAGCTGATTTTCGACCACAGCTGATAGTAGGGTGCATGTTCAAAATAATTCAAAATATAATTTTCACGCATCCCTGAAGCCTAATCTTTAAGAAACTGTTAAAAAAAGAAATTAACCCCCTAATTTATAAACGAAAAATATTGCTATGACAAGCTCATAAGTTAAATTTTCAATATAAAATTCGTACTATAAACCTTTGATAGTTTTATTTTTCGTTTAAGAATTATGGGGTAAGTCTTTTGAAAAATTTTTCAAAAATATAGAAATATAAAGTTACTTTTTTGGAAAAAAATTAATTTTTCAATTTTTTTTTTTTTTTTTTTTTGGTACACAAACTTTGAAGAATTATTCTATGTTATAAAATTTAAATAATTAAAAAGTTTTTTCTTTTACTTCCTTAAGAAATTTTTTAGCAATCTAACAGTATTTAAAAAAAAATCCGTCTTATCAAAAATAATTTATAAGCCAAAAAAGGCCAGAAGTCATGTCAAAATATGCAAACAAAATTTTTGTAGTCAAATATCTTTTAAACTTTAAGAGTTAATTTTTTTAAGAAGTTCTCGACTAAATTGGCGAAAGTTATACACACCCAAAAGTTTTACATAGCCGAGGTTGGCAACTTTGCAACACTGTAGAGCCCACTGTGCTACCGATAGAAACATTGCTCTAAAAGCCACTTCTATTTCCAAATTTCGTCAAAATTCGTCCAGTAGTTTAGAAATTACTGAGTTAATACCAAAAAAAAACTCATATGCGCTACTGTGCCATAGCTTGTTCATCTGAAATGTGAAATGTTATTTTGGAAAATTGACTCATATAATTGTACACATAAGAAAAGTGTCATCATACAATTATTACTTATACATTAATGGTTAAATACAAAAGCATTTATACAAAGGAACAATAGGAATGTTTTTGAATAAAGTCAACCCGAGCTAGTGCAAGCCAGATTATAAAATACCAGGCCATTGATTTCATTAATACTTAAGTCAGGTTGCAATACATAAACCTAAAAGCAAAGACTCTATAAAATAAAGATGTTGAACTTCCATACACTGAATGCAGTATGGTCGATTTGAAAAGTCCAACAAATGTTTTAAGGTAAACTGTAAAGAAAATGAAAGTTATACCAAAGACTCTATAATATAAAGATGTTGCTTTTCCATACATTGATTTGCCGTATGGTCGTTTTGAAAAGTCCCATAAAAAAGATAGTCAGGTTTCAATACATAAACCTAAAAGCAAAGACTCTATAAAATAAAGATGTTGAACTTCCATACATTGATATGCCGTATGGTCGTTTTGAAAAGTCCAACAAATGTTTTAAGGTAAACTGTAAAGAAAATGAAAGTTAAACCAAAGACTCTATAATATAAAGATGTTGCTTTTCCATACATTGATTTGCCGTATGGTCGTTTTGAAAAGTCCCATAAAAAAAAGTATACCCCTTTCACTCTAATTCGGAAACAACTAATAGAATCGATTATCCAATGAGAGAAAGCTAAGGCACACACAAGTGCTCATGAAATGTATGTGAGTTTGTGCATTTATATGTTTTTCATTGTTCTTTATTTCCTTTGATTTCACATTTGAAAAATGTATGGAGTACAATATCATTATATTATATTGTCTTTGTTTATACCCTTTTCCTTATTTCTGAAGTCCGTTAAAGTTCTTTCGGATATAATACATATAAAAGTGAAAGATTGCAAAACATATACAAGTGTAAGCTTTTCAATAAGTCATAACCATTTTCCTAGTTCTGAAATTCTTTCAAATTCAAACTTAAATCTTTTCATTGTTGAAATTGAATATCCCTATTTCATTTTTCCATAACCAAAGATTTTTTTTTAAACCATTGCATTTTTTATTTAAAATAATGATAGAAAAAAATTAAATAAAATCTCTTTTAAATTACAAAATTAACATAATAGCTAGTGACACACAGACACACATGTTGAGCCCGTTGACATGATGACAATGGCTGCTGCTGCCAAGTCATTTGGGGCATTAACTTTCATATAAAGTTTATATGTATACAAGTTCATACATACATAAGTAGAGAGAAATGGATTAAAATATTTAAAATAAATTACTTAATTGACATTATGAACTTAACGCCTGGCAATAGGCAGTGGTTGTTAATGAAATTAAAGCCTGCGTATAATGGCAGTGAAGATAATTTATATAGGACGAGGGTCGTCGCTAAAAGGATAGGAAATTATGTGAATAAAATATAAAAACAAAATACTTATGAACTCTTTTAAATCTACTTAATGATCATTGGTCTTACATTTATCAATTTAATGTAAACCAATAAAACTGCCCAATACGAAAAACGGTGCCTTAAATTTTTTAGTCAATTTGTATATATCTTATATAAGGCTTCAATTCCTCTTACACACTTTTTCTATATCAGCCCTAGTTTTCGAGATACATATATTTTAAATTACTTAGTTACACGATTTTATATAACATAACTAAGGAACAGGGACCAAATTACCGCATTCGATATCGATCGAAAACTCAGACTTTTAAGCAAATATTGTGAAGTATTCTTTAGGGTTGTTCAAAGTTACTTCAATGCAAAAAGTTTATTGAAATTTGGTATCCATTTTGATTCGTTTTTAAAAATATGTAGTTCAATTAAAACTCTTTTACTATTGTTTTTTTTTTTGGCAAATAACTTCAAAAATATAGTAAACTATGCATCTTTTAAATAATTTTGATTATCCTTAAAGTATGCTATACAAATGTTTTGAAAATTAATAAGATTTCGATCGGTATCGAACGCGTTAATTTGGCCCGAGTTTAACCCACTTAGTGAAATTATGGTATATAGAAATTTGCCATTTTTTATAAAATTCGATTTTTTGGATTCGTTTATAAATTCATGCTACTTTTTATTTTTGAAGTCTAAACAGAATATATGGGACTATATAACAGCATTTCAAAAGTTGCAAAATCGGCTTGACTTTTTTGTTATATGTTCGAAAACACAAAAATGTTCTTCAAAATTAAACAAATTTCGTGCAATGCTGTATGTAAAGGGAATTTGCAGTGACTTAAATTTTTATTTAAAATCATCCTAGAACCCCATTCTCTACGAATATATAATGAAACATTAACTTAAAAAAAAAACTTCTTCGTAAAAGTTAAAAAATGTATCTTTTTGAAAAAAAAAAATGCACTTTTTTCGATCAGCGAAAAATATTTGACTTTCGAAATTTCTCAACACTAAACGGATCAAAATATCTGAAAACGGTTTTCACTGTTTTATTTCCTTAACTGTTGACTATATGTCAGTATTTTTTAAAAAATTATAATTTTAATATCAAATGCACAATGGGTCAAGAACTAAAAAAAGTCGAAGAGAAAAATTATTTTTTTATTTTTAAAATGAAATAACTTAAAACTCATAACAGTTATTATAGTAATGTAAACATATTTTTTCTTTGTTTCTTCAAGCTTATTAAAAAATGTTAAACATCTACTATATTGAACAATAATTGAAAGAGCTACATGGTCCAAAAGCTTTTTTATTTCTGAGGTGGTCTACTTTGACGTCAAATAATTCAGCCTGTGTAAAGGCAGAGTAACCATAAATCCAAAATTTATAAAGTTTGGATCCTCCTTAAAAATTCTCTCATACATACTGATGCAATCAGATTTACCATTTAGAGGATACAGATTTATTACCACTTTTTTTGTTTCAAACCACTGTGCGTTGTATGTATAACGTATAGAGTTACTTTATTTTGAATAAAACCCACAGTTGGGGATAGATTTTAACAAGATATGGCTTGCTATATGCACGACATATTTTTCTATATAACTGAAGGAAAATTATGGAAAATTGGTTGTCTTTTCTATTATTTATGAATTTTTATATAATAAAAAAATTGTCATCCAAAGCTGAGCGATATCTCCATAACTACTCTATAAAATCAAAATAATGTTAATGCTGCATAGGGATAATATTGTAGCCGAATTTCGGTTTTTTATTTTTACTAAATAGATTTAACTTTTTATTAGTTATGTATCAATAAGCCGCATAACTATGTAGTTTTCTTAAAAAAAAATATCTCGAAAACTAGAGCCGATACAAAAAGATGAATTAGAGCGAAGACTCTATAATATAAAGATGGAAAATTTGTTATCGTCTCTATTTTTTATAATTTTTTGAAAAATAAAAAAATGTATAAAAAAAATTTCCATCCAAAATTACTCCATGGAATCAAAATAATGTTAATGCAGCATAATGATAATTTTATAACCGAATTTCGAAATTTTATACTTTTTAAATAAAATAAACTGTTTATTAGTTACGATACTCTAAATCGGGTAACTACGTAGTTTTCTTAAAAAACTAATATCTCGAAAACTAGAGCTGATACAAAAAAGTGATACTATAATATAAAGATATCAAAATGGAAAATTTGTTATGGTCTCTATTTGTTATGAATTTTTGAAAAACAAAAAATATATAAAAAAAAACTCCACCCGAAGTTGAGTGATATCTCCGAAACTACTCCATGGAATCAAAATAATATGAATGCAGCAGAAAGGAACTATTGTAGGCGAATTTCGGAATTTTATTGTTACTAAATAGAATAAATAGTTTATTAGTTACGTTACTATAAATCGCATATCTACATAGTTTTTTTTAAGGAATATCTCGAAAACTAGAGCTGATACAAAAAAAGTTAATTTGAGCGAAGACTTAACACTCCATACATTTTTTTCTATCAAAACTGAAATTTAAGTCGATATAGAACAATGAAAAACACATTAACGCACAAACAAACAAGCATTTCATGAGTACTTGTGTGTGCCTTACCTTTCTCTTATGGGATAATCGTCTCCGTTAGTTGTTTTCAAAACGAACTTAGTGCAAATCATTGTTTGGAAGTGCAACATCTTTAAATTATAGAGTCTTTGATCAGAAGCATTGAAGCCCAATACTGGATGCAAACAAACTGACTCAGAGTCGAAGGTCCAAAAACAGTTTTCATTTTGTGGGGCTGGGTAATCTTTTATACTTTTTCAAGAAAAAAATGTTTGGCTGCTTTAAACAAAAACTTATTTATTTCAATTCTTATAATAGACCATAAAAAACAAGTTTTTATTTTATTAGATTTTTAATGTGACCCTACAACTCTGTTCCAGAAGTTCAAATACAAAAAGACAAGCTATCATCTTAGGCCGAATTTGAGCAAAATTTTACATGAAAAAAATTTTTTCTGTCCAATATAAAAGTATTTTTTTTTTTCAAAAAATTTCTGGCCATATCGATCGAAAACTCAGGCCTTTAAGCAAATATTGTATAACATACTTTAGGGATTTTCAAAATAATTTATTTTGCAAATTAATTTTGATATTTGATATAATTTTGCTAACAAATTTTGATAACAAAATAAGACAAGGGAGACATGTTATATATTAATGAAAAGGGAATTTTATATACTTTTAAATGAGGCTAAAATTTTTTCACAATTTACAAATTTCTTTAAGACTTTTGTCAAAAAAGCGCAACAACAATAAATTTTCATAATTTTTTTAATATTGCTTTGTAAGTTTTTGCAAAAATCTCTACAACTAAACAAGATATTAGTATGATTTTTGCACTCAGTGTAAGCCAATATATTAGAAATTCAGAAATATAAATTTTAAAATTAGTTCTGAAATTTTAATGAACATTTTTGTATACAGAAAAGTACACTTGTTGCAATAAATTTCTGTATTTTTTAACTTTATTTTGTAATTTTTTCGCAAAAATCTCTAAAACTGAACAAGGTATTATGACCATTTTTGTACACAGTATAGATCAATATCTTAAAAAATTCAGAAATATAAATTTCAGAACGGGTTCTGAAATTTAAGTTAATTTTTTTAAATACAGAAAAGTACACTTTTTGCAATAAATTTATGTAATTTGTTAACATTACTTTGTAATTTTTTCGCAAAAATCTCTAAAATTGAACAAGATATTATGACCATTTTTGGATACAGTATAGACCAATATCTTAGAAATTCAAAAATAAAAATTTCAGAACGGGTTCTGAAATTTTAGTTAAAATTTTTGAATACAGAAAAGTAAACTTTTTGCAATAAATTTATGTAATTTTTTACTATTACTTTTTAATCGCAAAAATCTCTACAACTGAAGAAGCTATTATAACTTTTTTTGTTCAAAGTAGATAAATATTTTAAAAATTTAGAAATATAAATTTCAGAACGGGTTCTGAAATTTAAGTTAACATTTTTGAATACATTTACTCTTCTGTATTCAAGATGCTTTTCCAAATTTTCAGTTTTTTTAGAAGAACGGGTCGTGTGACCGCATTTATGGTCGGGGCCTATCAGATATTTGCACAGACCTAGCGAACATTACAGTTTGTATTATTAAATCAAAAAATGTTTTGAAATCCATAATCAAATGTTTTTACAGGCACAAAAAACTCAAGTTTTGTTAAAAAAAATTGCTGGTTTTCGACCAAAGCTGGTTGTAGGGTGCATGTCCAAAATTATTCAAAATGTAATTAAAGCATTCCTGAAGCCTTATCTTTTAGAAAATGTTAAAAAAATATTAGGTCTTTTAAAATTGTTTTTCAAAAATATAGAAAAAATAGAAATATTTGTTTTTTTTAAGTTTTTGGATTTTTTTTGGTACGCAAACTTTGAAAAATTTTTCTGTGCTAGAAACTTTTTATAATTAAAAAACATTTTTTTCTATCTAATTTATTTAATTTTATCGGCAATATCACAGTATTTTTTTAAAAATTTTCCGTCTTACCAAAAAATGATTTATAAGCCAAAAAAGGCCAGAAATCATGCCAAAAATTGCAAAAAAAAGTTTGGAGTCAAATATCTCTTAAACTATAAGAGATAATGTAGTACAGTAAAGATGGGTTTTCTTAGTTTTTTAAGAAATTTTGAGAAATGTAAAAAGATTTCGGATGGGTCTAAATTGGCGAAAGTTATACGCACCCAAATGTTTTACATACCCGAGGTGGGCAACTTTGCTTCACTGTAGAGCACAGTGTGATATCGATAGATACGTCCTTAAACGTTGCTCTACAAGCCTAACTTTCCTCTACTGATGTTCATTAAAATCCGTCTGTTACTTTAGGACTTCGTGAGTTAATACAAATAAAAAACTTCTACTAATCTTATATATTATATATTATTTAGATTATCCTAGAAGTATGCTACACAAATATTTCTGAAATATCTTACATTTCGTTCGATGTCGATTGCGCCGATTTAGCCCTTCTAATATTTAAATAAAATTTTAATTTAGGAAAAAAAATCTGTTTCTATTTAAATACAAAAAATATCGAATAAATTTTTAAAAAATTTTAGAACGAATTACGACCTAAGACAACATTGGACTTGAGACATTTGAAATTGAACATTTTTTAAGGAATTTAATTAAACAAAAATTTTATAGATTATAAATATTTGTATCTAAAAACAAACTAATAAAATTCTTCTTTTTTCTTCCTAACTCCTACCTCCCCCACCCCACCCAAAAAAAAAAAATGCAAAACTATTTTCTTTACAGGGTGCCGGTTGTACGGCTCTTTTAGTAGCGGTTGTCTCAAGAAAATTGGAATTGACAAGAGCGGAAAAGCATGTGCACAACTTTATGATGGACACACAATTAACAAAAAGGGTATTTAAATCGTTTGTCGTTTGTTTGTTGTCTGTGTTTTAAATAATGTGATTTTTTATTTTTTTTTTTCTACTTTATTTTGAGTTTTTAACTATTTTTCCTTATTATTTTTTTTTTTTAATTTTTTTAAATTTTTTGACTGATTTTAAGTTTTAAGTGTTAACATTTTGTATCTCTCTAGTCATTTGATTTCCTTTTTTTATATATATTTTATCTTGTATTTTTAAACTTATTTACCATATAATTGTGTTAAATGTTGTAGTTCAATTAAAACTTAATTGCTTGCATTTAAATCTTTTATTACTGAACAATTAAATTTTAAAAGCCCTTTCCCGCTACAAAAAAATCATTTCGAAACTACCATTAGCTCGCCTTTAGTTTCAGTTCAATTTGTTACTAGACTGAACGTTAAAGACAAGTTTACTTTTTTTAAATGAGCAATTAAAATGAAAACGTGTAAAAAAAAATTTAATAATAAAACTATTTTGTTCAATTAAATAGAAACTTCATTTATATTTTTATTAATTGTGGTAGTTGTGTTGTTTTAACTGTAAATAAATGTAACTGTAGCTGTTACTCTTACTGTTAATGCTACTGTAATGGTAACATTTAACTGTTCACTTACAAATACACACACATATACTTACATACTCTCTTATATATTCAACTTTAGGACTAGAAGTTGTAGTAAAACTAAACTCTCTACAGCGGTTCCAAAACGGAGGAAGCACATAACTTATATAACTCAGAAGTGGATATTGACTATTTTTTGTATTACCTAGAGTAAGACCACAGATTAGCCATAAAGAGCTTTTTGTCTACTCATTCCTTTTGTCATTCCAAAACGAAGAAGCAAACAACTGGTGAAGTGTGAGGATCATTTCTTCAAAAATTAACATTGACCACTTTTTATATTACCTAGAGTCATACCTTAGATAAGCCATTAAGAGCCTGTTGCCTATTCTCTTCTAATAAACTGCAGACGTAGTTGTACTAAAGCAAAACTATCCTGAACTTCCGAAGCGCAGAAATAACATAACTAATAATTTCTATAGACATATTCTTTGAAAGTATATACCGACTACCTTTTGCATTACCTAGTGTCAGAACTAAAGTTATTCACAATGATTCTATTGGCTAATCTCTAATATTAAACTGTAAAAGTAGTTGTATTTAATCAAAAACGGAGACAGACATAACTAGTAAAGAGTCTAGACATTTTCATTGGAAACAGACACTGGCTACATTTTGCATTACCTATAGTCAGACCTCAAATTAGTAGCAGAGAGCCCATTGTCAAGTCTTCTATATCAAGCTACAGGAATAATTTTAGTGAAGCTTAGTTCGCTTGAATTTTTAGACGGAACGTCGAATTAGGGAAGTGGATACATTTTGCATTACCCAGAGTCAGAACTTAGATTATGCACAAATATTATATTATATTATAGAAGTGTCTAGACATTTTCATTGCATTACCTGTAACCAGACCTGAGATAACCCAAAAAGAGCCAATTGCCAAGTCTCTTGTATTAAACTGAAGGGATAAATGAAATAAAGCTAAACTCTCCAGATTTTTCAAAAAAACAATGCCTACAGCTTGTAAAGTGGCTGAACATTTTCACTGGAAGTTGACAGTGGCTATACTATGCATTACCTAGAGTCAGACCTAAAATTTGATGCCACAAGCCTTATATCTACTTACAACAAAAAGCTTTAAAACATCCATTCGTAGCATGAGAACATTTAATTACAAATCGCAAAAAGTGAAAATTAAACGAGGAATCGAAACACGAGAAAATTGAATGGGAATTCAAAACTCGAAAAAAATAATTAAAGATTCGAAACTTGAGACAAATTAATAAGGATTGAAAACTTGAGAAAACCACATTTGAATTCGAAATACGAGAAAATTTAATTTCAATTTGAAGCACAAGAATTTTAAAGAAGCCAATAATAACTTGGGAACATATCTTCATTACTTTGTTAGGAAATCAAAAGCTTGTATTGGGCCGTTCAGGAAACTGAAGCTACCAAGACAATCAAAAGCAATTGAAGAGTTCTTGGTTAGGTTCCAAAGTCTTAGTTTGACCTTCTCGAAAGTTCTCTTATTTCGAGACCCAACAATTACAAACGAAACTCAAAAGCATTAATTGATTTCAGGAATTCAAAGGCTGTTGTTGAGCCGTTTAGGAAACTGGATCTACCAAGGCAACCGAAAGTAATTGAATGGTTCTTGGTTAGGTTCCTAAGTCTTAGTTTGGCCTTCTCAAAAGTTCTCGTATTTCGAAACCTACAACTACAAACGAAACTTGAAAACATTGATTGATTTAAGGAATTCAAAAGCTATTGTTGGGTAACTAAAAGCAATTGATGAATCCTTAGCTAGGTTCCTTCTCAAAAGTTTTCGTGTTTCGGATCCCACAAGTACAAATGAAACTCATTTTCATTTTAGGAATTCAAAAGCTGTTGTTGGGCATTTCAGGAAACTGGAGCTACTTGATTAAGTTCTAAAGTCGAAGTATGGCCTTCTCAAAAGTTCTTGCATTTCGAAACCCAGGAAACTGCAGCTACCAAGGCAACCAAAAGCAATTGAAGTGTTTTTAGTTAGTTTCTGAAGTCGTACGTCGACCTTCTCAAATGTTGTCGTAACAAACATACAAGCGAAACATAAAAGCTATTGTTGGGCTATTTAGAAACTCCTGTTTCGAAATGCCATTTCAGAGCTACCAAGAGAACTAAGAAAGGTTATAAGTGCAAGAAAATTAAATGGGTTGTTGGTAAGATTAGTGTGGCAATCTGACCTAACCATGGCAATCTGAAGTCAGACTCTCTTTTACTATCAAATGCAGTCACATTTCTTTACTGGAACCATTCATCCGGATCGTTTTAAAAGATAGTACCTTCGTCAGTCAGATCGCCTTTGTCATTTAAGAAAGAAGACCTCGGACTTCGGCAAGTGCAGAGATCATATTTTATGCTCTCATTTTGCCAATCCTTCTCACATGCTTTAGCAAAAGTCACTTATCGCAATCTTCAGCTGGGTTAGTCCTAAGAACATATGTCTAGTCTTCCTCCTTACCTCCTTCTCACCTGCTTCTGTTAAAGTCACTTGGCGCTATCTTCAGCCTAAGCTAGTGCCTTTTAATTAGACTGTGTCCTATCATGATGGACATAAGTAAGATACAGGGCAAGGGTTGAGAAGAAGTTTTAAGTCTTTCTCCTTGACACTTTCTTACCTGCTTCTGCTAAAGTCACTTGTCACTATATTCAGCCTAAGCAAGTGCCTTTCAATCAGACGGTGTCCTATCATGATGGATACAAGTAAGATGCGGAGCAAGTGCTGAGATTATGTTTTAAGTCTTGTTCCTTGCCACCTTCTCACCTGCTTCTTCAAAAGTCACTTGTCGCTATCTTAAGTCTAAGCAAGTGACTTTCAATCAGACGGTTTCTTATCAGCTTCGACACAAGTAAGATACATGTTTTAAGTCTTCTTCCTTGCCACATTCTTATCTGCTTCTGCAGATGAGATGAGTGCCTTCTAATCGGACAGTGTTCTATCATGATGGTTTCAAGTCCTTCTCCTTGCCACCTCCTTACCTGCTTCTTCAGAAGTCAGTAGTCGTAACTTTAGCCTGAAACCAACCTGTCCTATCATGATGGTCACAAGTAAGATATAGGACAAACGAATAGAAGGTCTTATCCCGCTTCTGCAAAATTCACTTGGGGCTACCTTCAGCCTAACCGAGTACCTTCCAATCAGATAGTGTCCTTTTATGAAGAATACAAGTAAGAGACAAGGCAAGTGTGTAAGTGTTCCCCCTTGGTAACTTCTCACCTGCTTCCACAAAATCACTTGTCGCTATCTTCAGCCTAAACGAGTGCCTTTCAATCAGATAGTGTCCAAATCCTGCTTATCTGATCTAAGGCTTTTCATAAATGATATTGAGTTCAAAAAACCGGAATCTAGAAACTTAACGGAAGCTTGACTATGAAATTCATCTCAACTAATATGAGGACATTAAATCTGAGACAATCTGCTAATAGCTCGAGCTTTAGGTCTAAAACAATATTGGGCAAAGTCTCTCTGATTTTTTATTTTGCTAATCCTAGGGGCAGCAAAATACAAAATAAGAGAGTATCAGAGAGACTTTGCCCAATATTAGTCTAAAAACATGCAGTAGTCCTATAGCCTTAGTACAATATAAGCTGTATGTCTTTGGATAAAAAGCCGAAACTTAACTTTTTGAGTTAAAAGCCATAAGTCTTGAAGTCAATACCATCAGTGGTCTGGAAACCCCATACTAGAACTACTAAGGCAACCTAGAGCTAAATGCTTAAAAAGTAATACGAAAAGTATCATTTGTCCACCTTGAATTACAATTTCCAATTAAAAACTTTCCTTCGGAACCGCTGTACTCTTAAACTTACCCGTGTAAAGTGTGTAAAACAAATTGAATGCGTTTTGTAGTTGTAAACTTTGTAGTTTTGTAGCTGCTTGAGTTTCAATTACAATTATGTAGTTTTAACTACACTAATAGTATTTATTTAATTTGTTAATTTTATTTTATTTTTCATTTGCCTTCACATTTTAATTGTCTTTTTCTGCCTCTCTCTCTGTATGTCCTCCCCTCCCTCCCATATCATGGCTCCTTTTTTTAATTTCCTTTTTCACACTTTCTTTTTTGATTTTTTTTTTTTCTTAATTATAATTTATCTCTGCATGTTGATTTTTTATGTTTCAACTGTTGCTTTTTTGAGTTCAATACCATTTTATTTTATTTATAAATTTATTGGATTGTGGTTTAATTTGTGTGTATTCCGTGTAATTTATTCTGTTCTGTTCGATATTGGAAAATTAATTGTTGGATTTTTATATTAATCGATTTACGTGTGTCACAACGTAATTCTCCTCTACTCGAGGAAAATTTCTAAAATGTTTTATAATATTGACACTGTATTGAGATAATGTCGCTGGATAAATTGTCAATGAACGTGATTTGTTGATTTTTTTCCGTTTAAATAATGAAGCAAGCGGCTACTTGGGATTAAAGAGAAGCTAAAATAAACAGGATTAAAATGTCAAGAAAGGGAAATTTATGTAGATTTTAATTATAATGCTGTTGATACCAAAGGTAATGCAAGGTATAGCTGTATCCTTAGCTTCAATTTATTTAATATAAACTATATCTTTAGAAAGATTTAAGTTCTCAATGGTCTTAACCGAGGTTTGGAATTTTAATTTCAAACCTCGTAGTTAATATTGGTAATAATTGCAAAACTCTTCTTAAGGAAAATATTATTCAGAAACTGCTAAAAAATTAGCCAGCAATCTTTCTACTAAGCAAAATCTAGCTGGTACTCAATCTTCTTACTAAGAGACGTGATAGGACCAAACTAGTGTCATTTAACTTGAAAAGATTTATTGGTAAAGTAATGAAACAATCCGGGTTCTATCTCTCTTACTATGGAACCTCGAACTGAAAATATATTTAGATATTGTCAGAGGAGTAAATGTAAAGGATGATGGCAATCATTGATGGTTCATTCACCATCAAAGAATATACCATAGCAGCTTTCTTTTAGATATATAAAGAGCTTATGACAAATTTAAACCAGCTGAGATAGCTTAATCTCTATATAATCTATGAATGGAAGTTAGATAACTCGTATGCAATCTTCTTACGAAGAAACGTCTTCTTAATATGTTATCCTTGACTCCCAGTGGAACATAGGACCTCAATAGGTTCTATAGTCTGACATCTTCGAATAGAATTGGTTTCATTTATCATAATGTTCTTAAATAGATTAGGCACTCCAAAATCCTTATGCCAACTTCCATAGCAGACGGATTTCTCTCATGATTAACCCTTAGAGTATTTTATTCTGTAATGTTATCTTTTTTCATGCTTAAAACATCGTAAGTGTTAAGTCGATGGGTGATGAGTACAAAGACACTAGCCACTTTTTAATAGCGAGCCGCTCGATCCGAGGCAGACGACTGCTTGCAGTCGCAACTAAATATATTAAACAGACGCTGCAGTTTCATGCTTTACCAAATACAATTATCTTAGACTCTAAGACCAAATACGTTGAAATATCCCCAACATAACTTCCTCTCATATTTGCTCCGACCTAGAATCCCACACGGGTTGTTAACCGCATCTTCAACTAGATTGCTCAGGATACCAAGAGGTACTGTGAGAAGGTTAGAGTAGGAATTGAATACAGTTCTTACCTGGTAGCTGGAGACGTCAGGCAATAGCTGAATCCCATTACATCCCTAAAGAGAAGTATTAGGAGCGAATCAGGGTAATCTGACTTGCTTCTATTGCTCCTACTATCGAATCTCAATCTGAAAAATATTTTCGTATCAATAGAGGACTTGATTGCAAAGACTATCGTATGCGCAGATGATATGACAATAGCAATTATGAGGAAGTTTCCAGGAGGTTAGAGTAAGAATTTAATGCAGTTCTTTAATTGGTAGATGGAAATGCCAATCAATAGCTGCATCCTATTACATCCCAAAAGAGACGCAATAAGACCGAATTAGGGTCATCTGACTTTAATAGAACAATGCGATTTCTATCTCTTCTACTATCGAATCTTAATCTGAAAAAAAAAATTTCGAATCGATAGAGGAGTTGACTGTAAAGGCTATCGTATGCGCAGATGATATGACAGTAGCAGTTATGAGAAAGCTTCCAAGTGCACTCAGAGACATTATTCACAAAGGTAATTCCCTGAAGATATGGGAGGACTACAAATCCGAACTAGACTGAATAAGTTCTTACAAACCTATCTTACTTAGAGAAACGTATCCACTTGTCCATTTGTGCTAAATAACTGGACAAGATTTCAATTTCAAATTTAACATTATAGACTGAAGCAATGGGAATTGATTCACTTGTTGAACACGGCGGTAATAATATCGATATTGCTCTTCTGAAATCTAAATACCACAAGATATTTGCAAAGGTCCAGCTAATAACAAGAGTAAGCTTCGTACAATCTCATGGGACACTTAATGCTGTTTTGCATTTGTGATAACTGTATTTACATAATTACTAGGCTTAACAGAGCAATGGAACAATTCACAGAAATATCATATGCCTATATATGTTGGGAATAAGTGCCTACGCGGAAATCCTGCAAAATGGCGGTTTATCGGCTTATGACTTAATAATCAGTTAGGCTTCGGGGTCTACTCTAAAAACCTAAAACCGATAGTAATATCGGTATAGCTCTTTTGCAATCTAATACATCACGAATGGGCTTCGTACCAATTCATGGGACACTTAATCGTGTTTTGTTTTTGATACAACTGGACATAATTTATTAAAAAATATGACTTAAGGTAGCATGGGACACTTAATGCTGTTTTGCATTTGTGATAACTGTATTTACATAATTACTAGGCTTAACAGAGCAATGGCACAATTCACAGAAATATCATATGCCTATATATGTTGGGAATAAGTGCCTACGCGGAAATCCTGCAAAATGGCGGTTTATCGACTTACGACTTAATAATCAGTTAGGCTTCGGGGTCTACTCTAAAAACCTAAAACCGATAGTAATATCGGTATAGCTCTTATGCAATCTAATACATCACGAATGGGCTTCGTACCAATTCATGGGACAGTTAATCCTGTTTTGTATTTGATACAACTGGACATAATTTATTAAAAAATATGGCTTAAGGTAGCGACAGAAGATTTTTCACAAGATGTACTTGCACTCAACGATTACTATATCTACCAAGACCTTATGTATTCTTGCGGAAGTGGACTTTTTGTTTGCAAGGCACGTGACTAGAAACATAAAACATCCATGTCTGGCTGATATATGTATTGGCCGACATATAAGCTTTTGAAAGCTATCGGGATGGTAATATGCTTTGAGCAGACGAATTAGCAGAACTTTGGACTACCTACTGAGAAAAAGAGACTATATGTAATGCAGCATATGATAATTGGGCTTCTGTCTAGAAATTTATTCATTCTTTAAAAAAGTTTCCCAGTTTAATTAGGAAACGTCTGCAATGATTACTATCACGATCATGACAGACGTTGTCTGATAAGACGAAAGTAAGTAGTAGGGAATGAGGAACCCGCAAGCTCTGGCTCTGACCCTAAATAAAGTGAGATACTAGTCTCTCCAGATTAAGAAATAAAAATCCCCTACAGACATTTCCCAGACACTTTTCCGGTATAAGTAAATACTATGTGTCTTAGCCACATCAGCGTCATCCATTGGTCAGTTTTAAGTTGGAAAGTTAGTATTAACTTGCTTACCTCTATAAATTATGTACTACGCGCCTTCTTTAAGTTCGTTATCAAGCTTTGCATTCTTTATCAAGCTTTGTCAATGATCATGACTTCAAATCTCGACCTGGGCATTTGTGTGTGTAATCTTTACATGATTTTGTAATAAAGAGTATATGTGGTATAAGTCTATCAAAATACTTTGAGATACTCATCACTTCCAGATGCTCTTCAGCCTTTATCCCTTACAGATATTTTCTAGGCATTTGCAACAAGTCTCATCTACAGATATAACATAAGTGTAACCTTGTATCATATCTTTTGATTCTCATCACCTATCACTTTTTAAGACCTTCGTTCCTTACGATTTATTTTAATCCATAGATTAGTAAGACCTTGGATTTGATGAGACTTGGCATTTAGTATAAGAGTACCTGGTAGACCGAGCCTTGCTCGGAGCTTTATGATAAGCATTTTGAGGAAAATTTTAAAGTTTTTATATATTTTATATTATAAAGTCCTAAAATAAATTTAGAGGAAAGACATTGTAGAAATATTCAGTTAATTTTGAGTTATTTGATTTATTTTGTCCGACCAACACATAGTTTGCATAGTTTACAGTTTAACTCATTTTGAATAATTTTGGAAATTATTCATATCAACAGAAACCTCTGTCGACTCATGCGCAACAACTTTACTAAAGATTATAGTCTGATCAAATGCACAGTTTACGATTTAATTCATTTTGAGTAGTTTTCTGTGGCGCCACCTGTCGGACTTTGCTTATTCCAATTCATAAACCTTCTTCGGCTTATCCGTAACAACTTTGCTGAAGATTATAGCATGATTAAATGTACAGCATACGATTAAATTGACTTTGAGTAAATTTCAGTAGCGCCACCTGTCGAAATTTCTTCATACCAACTAAGAAACCTTCGTCAGCTCATGTGCAACAACTTTGCTAAAGATTGTAGCATGATTAAATGTACAGATTACGATTAAATTGACTTTGAGTAAGTTTCTGTAGCGCCACCTGTCGGAAATTATTCATACCAACTAAAAAGCCTTCGTCGGCTCATGCGCTACAACTTTGCTAAAGATCATAGCATGATCAAATGTACAGTTTACGATTTAATTAATTTTTAGTAATTTTCAGTGGCGCCATCTGTCGGAAATTAGTCTTATCAACTTTAAAACCTTCGCCGGCTTATCCGCAATATCTTCGCTAAAGAGCATAACACAATCAAATTCACAGTTTACTATTCTATAAAGAACATACATACAGACAAACATTCATTTGTTTAAAATAATACTAATTTTTCCCCCTTTTTATTCCCTAATTTCTAAAAGTTCCATATGTATATTTGGAACTTTTTTGGTGCCAATTGAATTCGGTACATTTTTTTAAAACGCATTTAACATAATGTATAATGTTCCTATTCATATTACTTTGGAGATGTTAAGTTATCATTTTATACCTTTTTTTCCCATTTTGGCTCCAAAATCAAAAAAGTACCAAATACGTGTTTCATGTTTTTTTACATCTATTGATTGCAGTACCAAGTTTCTTTCTATATTCTTTAGTTTAAAATATAAGAGTGGGTTAAAAAGGTGCCAAAAAAACTATTTTCACCCTTTTTTACCCCCTATCAGACATAGTTTCAAAAAAGTACCAAACACCTGTCCGCTTATTTTCAAAGCTGTTAAAAACGTAATTTTAATTTTGTTTATATACCTATTATACATAGCGTTTTCGATTTTTTCCCCTTTTTACCCGTTTTTACCCTCTTAGAGGTAAAAGTTCCAAAAGTCCCTTCTTCTTCGACCTATACATCAAAAAAGATACCCACTGTCCAAATTTTATCAAAATCGTTTGAGCCGTTTTCGAGATAGCCATTCTATATATATATATATATATATATATATATATATATATATATATATAATTATTGCTCGTTTAAGAATATAAGATAATATTGTGTGCCAATAAATGCGTTTGCAAACTCTTAGATTTGATTTCTAATACAGTACAAATACTGCACTCTTACGATTTCCATCAGCTTTAACCCAAAGAATCGACTCAATATCTTGGGGTCTGGTCGGAATATCATTCACATCTAGAAAAACTGACATATCCTGTATTTTGGCATTTCCATGAGATCTTGGGAATTCACGGAAGACATTGTGTTTTTAATTCTATACCACTTGTTCTTTTAAATAGTGCAATCTGCCTTTCTTTTATAGATGAGCGCGATTAGAAATCTGTCTTGAATAGATTTTTATTAATGGATATATTACAAACAATACATTTGCAAGCTTTTAGATTTTAAGACAAAATCAAATTCTACGATCTCTATCAGTTTCATTTAATTGACCAACATTCAAGTTTTGAATTGCAAGAGTTAGGAATACATTGACTGAGCATTAAGGTTATAAAAATCCTAGGGTCAAATCGTCTCATTCGATATCGATCAAAAACTCAGACTTTTAAGCAAATATTGCGTAACATACCTTAGGGTCTTTCAAAATAATTTATTTTGCTAAAAGTTTAATAAAACTTATAACTAAACACATCCGTTTGCTTTTCAAAACATTAAGTTTAAATGAAATTCTTTTTCTATTAGGGAACTTTTGACAAATAAACTACAATATAGTTATATATAAATTAATTTGATAATCCTAAAAATATGCTACACAAATGTTTCTGAAATATCTTACATTTCGATCGACTCGAATGCGGCGATTTGGTCCCTGGTGTTATGCAATCACTAATTTTTACTGATTATAAAATGCTTAAGATATTTAAATGGGGAGTTTTATTATTAAAAAAATTCTTTAAGCTTTAAATTTAAATTAACTTTTAATCATATCTCGTTTCTACATTTCTCTTGTGTCAACATATTTCGGTAAATATTTCATAAGTACCCACGAAAAGTAAAAAAAACTAAAATTTATTTTCCAATACTTATTTTGTAATTTGTTTTTCGTGTTTTTCTTTTTACGTTCGTTCCTCTTAACACCATCTACCACTACCACTACTTTTTACACTTTACTTTGCACTTTATAATTTATTTATTTAATACTCCTCTGTCTCTTTTTCTTTGTTAAAATTTTATTTTAATATTTTTTATGGCTTATCAGAAAGAAAAAAAAAAGAAAACAAAAAAGCGCTAACATTTATATATGATATTATTCCCTTTTTTTTCTTCTATATAAAAAAATAACATACAAAAATAAAAAAAAAAATATGAAACAAAAAAACCAAAACCAAAAAAAACCAACAACAATATATACTTTTTTTAGCTGAAAAATGCTGCGGCGAATGTTCTTCGTGAAACTTGGCTCATTTACAAACATACAAGACTAGTAAAACGGGTTAATCCCGGACGTGTAAGAACCCACCAAAGAAAGTTCCTTCTAGCAATTTATGCGTGAGTATTCAAATACAACAACAAAACCAAAAAACAAAAACAAAATTCTTAACCCAGCAACCAACACCAACTACCAAAACCAACCAAAAAAAAATATATACAAAAAAGTACTAAAACCAAACAACAAAAAAACAACAAAAGTTAACAAAGAAACTTAAACAAATATGAAAAAGCGTTTGAAATTGAAAGTTAGATACTAAATATTTTAGATCTGTGTGTAGTAGAATATGTGAATGTATTTAACCCTAAATGTGTGTCCAAATAACCCAAAATGCAAAACGTTAGGCAACTCAAACGTAAATGTAAAGCAAAACTCAGAAAAATCACTAAATATTCAATGTTTCAATAAAAAGAAAAGCACTTTTTCGGAAACGGAAAACAAAGCCATAGGGAAACAGACAAAAAAAAAAGAAACTAAATGCTTGCTTTACCACTCATTCATTCGTTTATACATACAAATGTATTTGTTAACATCTCCCACATTAAGGACACACATACACACACACTCAAAGCAAAACCCGCTTTCCCTATGCACAAACACACACACATACAAAATCCCTCATTTACTCAACACAACTGTTGAACAAACAAAACAACAACTTTGTCGTTGTCTCTTCTTTGGCTGCTTTCAAATCTTTGTGTGTCTTTAAACATGAGATTTTCGCTTTAATTCCCCTTAAACAAGTTCATGTTTCTTATAAATATTCACTAAAAACAAAAGAACTTCCGTTTCCTCATGTTTATTTTGTGTTTGTGTACAAATGTCTATGTTTTAATATGTGTGTGTGTGTGCCTACTCATATTTGCCCCTTAATTGTTAGAAAAGATTTAAATTTCTTAAACATTCATATATCAGTTAAGTTTTCTTGATAGGAGTAAAAACCTTCAACATTAGCCTTAGGTTAGTCAGTCAGTTAGAAAACTGTCTCGGTTATTAGCATAGTTTTTTGTTTATGTAATAGTAACTAATCGCAGAAAACAAAAAGATATAAGAAAACTATCATGATAACAAATAACATAATTAACTTCTTAGGCCAAACCATTTTCTTGTGTGTTTTTCCTAACCATCATAAATGTGTTAATCTAACCATAATCTCTTGCCCTAACAGTTAAGTTAAGTAATAAAATTCATAAAATTCTTCTTTCAATATTAGTTTTTCTGCGAACTTCTTCCGTTTAAAAGGCTTATGTTAGTTTTTGCCTGGCAGAGAATTCAAAGAATGTATTCATTTGAAAGCGTAATATGAAAAAATTTTATATAAGCCTAAAAGTATGCTTCAATCCAGCAAATTTAACATCACTTGTAAAACTTTACAACTTGACTTTAATCGTTCTTATTCTATACTAGCTGTACCCGGCGAGCGTTGCTGCACTGTCAACTAAAATAAATTTGATGGGAAGACATTACACAAATATGCAATTAATTTTGAATCATTTTATTGTTTTTTTTTTCCGATGAAAACATGATAAAATGGCTAGTTTACGATTCAATTAATTTTTATTTATTTTCATAGACGTCATCTGGCGATAATTAGTCGCACCAACTTAGAAACCTTCGTCGGCTCATGCGTTATAACTTTGCTAATGATCATAGCATGATCAAATCCACAGTCTGTGATTTAATTCATTTTGAGTAATTTTCAGTGACGCCATCTGGCGAGAATTAGTCGCACCAACTAAGAAACCTTCGTCGGCTTATGAACAATAACTTTGCTATGGATTATGATCAAATACATAGTTTGGCGCAACAACTATTCTTAAGATCATAGCATGATCAATTGCACAGTTTGCGATTTTATTACACAAATATGCAATTAATTTTGAATCATTTTATTGATGTTTTCCGATGAAAACATGATAAAATGGCTAGTTTACGATTCAATTAATTTTTATTTATTTTCATAGACGCCATCTGGCGATAATTAGTCGCACCAACTTAGAAACCTTCGTCGGCTCATGCGTTATAACTTTGCTAATGATCATAGCATGATCAAATCCACAGTCTGTGATTTAATTAATTTTGAGTTATTTTAAGTGGCGCCACCTGTCGGAAATTGTTGCGTTCATGCGCAACAACTTTTCTTAAGATCAAAACATGATCAAATGCATGTTCTACTATTCCATAAAGGACATACAAACATATATATATATATATATATATATATATATATATATATATATATATATATATATATATATAAAATAAAGTCAACTCTTAAATAAATTGAATAGCTCTTCGTGTTCTTCTTCTGTTATATTGACCCCCAAGGGGAGCATAGGGTCTTAACCATCCTTTTATATCGGACTCTATAGCGAGATATTAGACATACGTCGTTCTAAGAATATTTTGCTGCTTGCACTTTCTAGCAGGTGCACCAACACGACGACCTCTTCCTTGTGGATTTCGACGAAGCGCTAGTCGAGCAATGATGGCATTTGACCTATTCACTGCCATTTCCATTGACATACTTCCATAGACGCAGGGATTTGATTTGGCCACCATATAAAGGGTTTTCCAATGAAATTATTTATTCCTGTAAAAGCACGTTTGATGTCAATCTTTTGATTGGCCAACACGGGCATGCTTGCAGAAGTCCAGACGCTGAACCCAATTTTCGACGGTTTTCAAACATTGATTGGCCGATACTGCTGCAATTTAACGTTCGATATTCATACAAAGTCCATCAATCATCGCTAGCTTATTGGCATAGACCATAGACTTGGCGTAGCCTCACATTAAATAGTATAACGGCGACAAATAGCACGACCAAGGCGGCCAACCGACTGGACCATTTCGTGAGATAACCTTCTCCAAACTTGGTTTTCAATAAATTGATTGTAACATTCGCTGTGTGGCACCGTCCTGTTAAAACCACATGTCCTCCAAGTCCATATCATCAAATTGTGGCAAAAAATATTCGGTTATCATTAAACGGTAGCGATTACCATTCACAGTAACGAGACGTTCTTAATCATCACGGAAGTAGTACAGTCCAATGTTGCCGCCGGTCCATAAACCGCATTTTGGGATGCAAGAATGACTCATGGAGTACGTGTGGATTGCTGCCAGCCCAATTACGCATATTTTGTTTATTGACGGAGCTATTCAGCTAGAAATGAGCCTCATTGCTGGAGATGATTTTTCGCTCTTAACGTTGAGACCACTGACTCCGAATTTCGGCCGCAAATTTTCATAATTTCGACTCGTTGTTGGCTCGTGTAAACATTACTGAAGAGAAATATCAAAAGACAGCAAGAAATATGGCGTCGTCTGCAGTCCATGTGGCTGTTCTTTTGTAACGTCCCTGTTGAAAAACCCAATATTAAGGATTTGTCGCAACCGTTTGTTTGCAAATGTTTGCAGGCGCTTATCGATGGCATTTGTGCGTTTCCAAGTTTCACAGCCGTAATACAGAATGGACTTAACATTCAAGTTGTATATTCGTAACTTGGTTGTTGTTGAAATTTGCGGAGATTTTCAAATAGCTCGCAGAATGTCGAATACAGATTTTGCCTTGTTAATACGCGATTCATAGATAACAAACTTATAAGGTAATTAAAGGTACCTACACAACCAATAACCTCGTTATCCACATTGATGTGTATTGACAGGTAAGCGCCGTAGCCTACAGGCATAATATTTGTCTTGGAAATATTGATTTCCAGCCTAGCTGCCCGGGATTCAACAGTTAGGATTATAGTTAGTATTTGTTTAAAGGTTATCAGTATATGCCAAGTCCTCGAGTTGTTAAGAGCGTGTCCATTGGATACCCATTCAAAGCCGTGCGCGTTGTATTGTCAAAGGCCGAGCATATTTTAGAATTCTATGCTCTCGATATTGTCCGTATAAACTCTAATTCATCCACTTGATCTTTCTATCGAAGGTTTGGACATCCGCTTCTATCTTGAAGGGACCGTTTTTATTCTAATTTTAGCTTTTTCGGTGTCGGATACGACGTCCGAACCCATATTTTGATCGTTCTTATGGAAGAACTCGCGGGACACGTAAGATCACTTTTTTACCGGGTGTTAATGTACTTCCCGGGTGATACCACGAGGAGGTCAGTGTCCACAGTAGAGATGAAGGATAGACCAAGATAAGTCAAGACTTATCAAGTTCAGACCAATCAAAAGCGTTGCTTGGCATACAACATCCGCTACATCACCAATGACAAAAAAAATCGCTGATTTTCTATCAATAGCCTTGTGGTGTTGGCTTAGTTGGCAAAATTCTTCCTGTGATCGTTGCTGCTTAGCTACACTGAAGAAGAAATGTTCTGAAGTTCAGCCAATTTTACATAGCTTATATTAGAATTCCGAGCATAGCTGACCGATTTTCCTCTACTTGATCTTTTCATCGAAGTTTCGAACACTTTTTTGTCCATTCGCACAACATTTCCTAGCCAAAGCATGCGTTTAATGCGTTTGGCTATGTCAATGTCAGCGTATAACCCATACAGCTTATGGTTCGTTCGATGTCGATATTCTTTGTTGACTCAAAGTGGTCCTCCGTATATTTTTCTCAAAAACTTCAAGAATAGCTTTTTCTGCCTGTACAAGTGACCTTGATCAGCCAGTGTTTGCACATTCTTTTTTTAATTTAAAAGTCTTCAAAGTCTGGTTCACAGTCTTCTTTCTAGTCAGAAGAAGTCCTCTTCAGAGACAAAGAATTCTTTGCAACTTTTAAATATCTGGACGCAAGTGCAAGAGGCTTAGCGTTTGAAATTTTCTTTAAAGTGTTTTCTAAATCGGAAATCTTTATATTAAGATTAAAAATTAGATTGATCTTCGTTTTGAGATTCAAACTGACGTATCGCAAAATGTCTTCTATCTATATCTGGACGCAAGTGCAAGAGGCTTAGCGTTTGAAATTTTCTTTAAAGTGTTTTCTAAATCGGAAATCTTTATATTAAGATTAAAAATTAGATTGATCTTCGTTTTGAGATTCAAACTGACGTATCGCAAAATGTCTTCTCTTCGCAATTAAATTTTACGATTATTTAAGTTGTGGGTTATTACTTACGATTATTCTCTTAAAACCTTTGTATATTCCAAGCTTATAGCATAGTTCTTTCATTAGGTCAAATTAGTCTCGATCGTTTATGTTTTTCAATCTAAAACATCTTTACTCGAAGATAAACAGTGTTTGAATTCCTACTTTAGCTACCATTTTTTTAATTACCGCTACGGCTACAGCTCCAACTTTTTGAAGTAGAAGTAGCAGTAGACGCTGTATTATTCCGAAGCATTTATATTTTTAAGCTACTGCTACTTTTCAAAAAACAATAGCTGCAAGTAGAAGTAGCAGTAGACGCTGTATTATTCCAAAGCACTTATATTTTTAAGCTACTGCTATTTTTCAAAAAACAAAAGCGTCAAGTAGAAGTAGCTCTTTGCTACTTCAACGAAAAATATTGGTATAGAAAAATAACGGGTAGAAAACAGCAAAAATATTCTATTTAATTTTTTATTCAATTTGAAGAGTAGCGAAAATCGAAAATGTTTTTCTGGCTACTTTCTGGCTTTTTTGCAGCTACTTCTTGGCTATTTTGCAGCTATTTTCTGGCTATTTTATATGAATAATTTATGCTTGGATTTACACAATACAAATATTTTCTTCTGGCTACTTATCGACAATAATAACAACGAAGAAAGATTGTGCGTTATTTTGCTTCGTTTTTTTTTTTTTTGTAGTTTGTTTCACACACTCGACAAAAGAATAAACGAAATAAAATATCATAAGTTCTTTCTTTGTTGTTGTTATTGTCAGTGTGTAGCCAGAAGTAAGTATTTGTATTGGACAGCTCCAAAAATAAGTCATTCATCTAAAGTAGAAAGTAGCTGCAAAATAGCCTGAAAGTAGCCAGAAAAAATATTTTCGATTTTGGCTACTCTTCAAATTAAAACAAAGATTAAATACAATACTTTTGCTGTTTTCTACCTCTACCAATACTTTTATTAAAGTAGCAAAGAGCTACTTCTACTTGCCGCTTTTGTTATTGAAAAATAGCAGTAGCTTAAAAATATAAATACTTCGGAATAATACAGCATCTACTGCTACTTCTACTTGAAAAAGCTGGAGCTGTAGTTATGCAATGATTTGCTATTTATATATGAATGTAGCAGTAGAAGTAGATGGGTATTGGCTACTATTTTTCAACAAATTTATATCTTAAAAAGTAGGCTTTTTTCGTCGCTACATCTACTTTTATAGTAGCCGTACAAACACTGAAGATAACAACCAATTGTCTTTAAAAGTATAACTTGATAATAGCAGATTTTTCTTGGGCAATAAAAATCAACTTTCTTTTCTCGAAAACAATTACGAATTCTTCTGTTTGTGACGATTTCAACAAGAGTATTCTTTTAAAGTCATCATTAGCAATTACTATAAATCTTCTAATTAATCAAGATATGTTACACAATATTTACTTAAAAGTCTGAGTTTTTGATCGATATCGAGTGCGGTGAATTGGGCCTAGAATTTTTTTCAATTTCATTTTAAGTTTTTGGTTAAGATTTTTAACCTCATGGTATTTTTAATATGAAATTTTCGTGAAATTGAAGACATTCGCCAGATCAAATGCAAAGCAATAAATAATTGCAAATGAATACATTCTTTGAAAACTCTGCCAACTAACTGCTTCTTATTAAAAAGCAAACACTTAAAACTACCACAAAACTAACCAACCAGCCAGTGTTTGTGTTTTATTATTCAATTTTGTTACTCAGTATCTTAGATCCTGCTACTAATTCTCGCTCATTAGAATCATCTTTTAACAGCAAAACAGAAAGAAACATAAAACTTAACAATTAACAACTCGTTTTACTAGCCTGTAATTAGGTTGTAAAGCCAAAATTGCAAAGTGTTTTTTTCTCTCATTCAAAAAAAGAAACAAAACAAATTAACAAACTCGAAAATTAACAAAAATCATACAAAAGAAACAAAGAAACATGCATTTTGCTTTATTTCAATATTTCAAAGAGAAATGTCGTTAATTTTTTAGAAATTCGTATCTCAAAATATTCAAAACATACTCGTACATATTAACAAACTACATGCTTTTAAACCGAAGAACAGTTATAAAAGACCCTTATAAAAGGTTTATAAGAAGGATTTAGTTTCAATACATTAGGAAAGTTAGTGTTAAACAGGAACAGCTGAATATAGAACAGAACAAGTGGTGGACTTACACATTTGAATGTAAACTCCAATTTTCACTTTGAATATTAGTTTCCTAAGACGATTTCGTTACAGTTAAGATTGCAGAAACCCTACCATTAGATTATATCCTTAATTGCTTAAATTTTATCATTTTCTCTTAATTTAGTTATTTACTTTTTTAAGTTGCTCTTAGTTTAATTTAGCTAAGGACTAAAACAAAATGGTGGAGGTTGTTTTCATTTCAAAGACTATCCCAAAACAAAAAGAAAAAAAATCAAAATAAGAGTGAAAGAGAGCGAGCTCAAGCTAGAGAGAGTGTGTATTTTTAGGTTTATTTTGAGATACGATTTTCTGCAATCTTAACGACGAAATTCTAAATTTTCATCGCTAAGTATTTTTCAATATATAATTAATTAAAAAAAACAAAAACAACTAATTATTTATTATAAAATATTATTAATTTTTATTAGAATATATTTTACTAACATTATTATTAGATTCAAAATATAATCAAATTCAAACTATAAACTATAAACTATAAACTATAAACTATAAACTATAAACTATAAACTATAAACTATAAACTATAAACTATAAACTATAAACTATAAACTATAAACTATAAACTATAAACTATAAACTATAAACTATAAACTATAAACTATAAACTATAAACTATAAACTATAAACTATAAACTATAAACTATAAACTATAAACTATAAACTATAAACTATAAACTATAAACTATAAACTATAAACTATAAACTATAAACTATAAACTATAAACTATAAACTATAAACTATAAACTATAAACTATAAACTATAAACTATAAACTATAAACTATAAACTATAAACTATAAACTATAAACTATAAACTATAAACTATAAACTATAAACTATAAACTATAAACTATAAACTATAAACTATAAACTATAAACTATAAACTATAAACTATAAACTATAAACTATAAACTATAAACTATAAACTATAAACTATAAACTATAAACTATAAACTATAAACTATAAACTATAAACTATAAACTATAAACTATAAACTATAAACTATAAACTATAAACTATAAACTATAAACTATAAACTATAAACTATAAACTATAAACTATAAACTATAAACTATAAACTATAAACTATAAACTATAAACTATAAACTATAAACTATAAACTATAAACTATAAACTATAAACTATAAACTATAAACTATAAACTATAAACTATAAACTATAAACTATAAACTATAAACTATAAACTATAAACTATAAACTATAAACTATAAACTATAAACTATAAACTATAAACTATAAACTATAAACTATAAACTATAAACTATAAACTATAAACTATAAACTATAAACTATAAACTATAAACTATAAACTATAAACTATAAACTATAAACTATAAACTATAAACTATAAACTATAAACTATAAACTATAAACTATAAACTATAAACTATAAACTATAAACTATAAACTATAAACTATAAACTATAAACTATAAACTATAAACTATAAACTATAAACTATAAACTATAAACTATAAACTATAAACTATAAACTATAAACTATAAACTATAAACTATAAACTATAAACTATAAACTATAAACTATAAACTATAAACTATAAACTATAAACTATAAACTATAAACTATAAACTATAAACTATAAACTATAAACTATAAACTATAAACTATAAACTATAAACTATAAACTATAAACTATAAACTATAAACTATAAACTATAAACTATAAACTATAAACTATAAACTATAAACTATAAACTATAAACTATAAACTATAAACTATAAACTATAAACTATAAACTATAAACTATAAACTATAAACTATAAACTATAAACTATAAACTATAAACTATAAACTATAAACTATAAACTATAAACTATAAACTATAAACTATAAACTATAAACTATAAACTATAAACTATAAACTATAAACTATAAACTATAAACTATAAACTATAAACTATAAACTATAAACTATAAACTATAAACTATAAACTATAAACTATAAACTATAAACTATAAACTATAAACTATAAACTATAAACTATAAACTATAAACTATAAACTATAAACTATAAACTATAAACTATAAACTATAAACTATAAACTATAAACTATAAACTATAAACTATAAACTATAAACTATAAACTATAAACTATAAACTATAAACTATAAACTATAAACTATAAACTATAAACTATAAACTATAAACTATAAACTATAAACTATAAACTATAAACTATAAACTATAAACTATAAACTATAAACTATAAACTATAAACTATAAACTATAAACTATAAACTATAAACTATAAACTATAAACTATAAACTATAAACTATAAACTATAAACTATAAACTATAAACTATAAACTATAAACTATAAACTATAAACTATAAACTATAAACTATAAACTATAAACTATAAACTATAAACTATAAACTATAAACTATAAACTATAAACTATAAACTATAAACTATAAACTATAAACTATAAACTATAAACTATAAACTATAAACTATAAACTATAAACTATAAACTATAAACTATAAACTATAAACTATAAACTATAAACTATAAACTATAAACTATAAACTATAAACTATAAACTATAAACTATAAACTATAAACTATAAACTATAAACTATAAACTATAAACTATAAACTATAAACTATAAACTATAAACTATAAACTATAAACTATAAACTATAAACTATAAACTATAAACTATAAACTATAAACTATAAACTATAAACTATAAACTATAAACTATAAACTATAAACTATAAACTATAAACTATAAACTATAAACTATAAACTATAAACTATAAACTATAAACTATAAACTATAAACTATAAACTATAAACTATAAACTATAAACTATAAACTATAAACTATAAACTATAAACTATAAACTATAAACTATAAACTATAAACTATAAACTATAAACTATAAACTATAAACTATAAACTATAAACTATAAACTATAAACTATAAACTATAAACTATAAACTATAAACTATAAACTATAAACTATAAACTATAAACTATAAACTATAAACTATAAACTATAAACTATAAACTATAAACTATAAACTATAAACTATAAACTATAAACTATAAACTATAAACTATAAACTATAAACTATAAACTATAAACTATAAACTATAAACTATAAACTATAAACTATAAACTATAAACTATAAACTATAAACTATAAACTATAAACTATAAACTATAAACTATAAACTATAAACTATAAACTATAAACTATAAACTATAAACTATAAACTATAAACTATAAACTATAAACTATAAACTATAAACTATAAACTATAAACTATAAACTATAAACTATAAACTATAAACTATAAACTATAAACTATAAACTATAAACTATAAACTATAAACTATAAACTATAAACTATAAACTATAAACTATAAACTATAAACTATAAACTATAAACTATAAACTATAAACTATAAACTATAAACTATAAACTATAAACTATAAACTATAAACTATAAACTATAAACTATAAACTATAAACTATAAACTATAAACTATAAACTATAAACTATAAACTATAAACTATAAACTATAAACTATAAACTATAAACTATAAACTATAAACTATAAACTATAAACTATAAACTATAAACTATAAACTATAAACTATAAACTATAAACTATAAACTATAAACTATAAACTATAAACTATAAACTATAAACTATAAACTATAAACTATAAACTATAAACTATAAACTATAAACTATAAACTATAAACTATAAACTATAAACTATAAACTATAAACTATAAACTATAAACTATAAACTATAAACTATAAACTATAAACTATAAACTATAAACTATAAACTATAAACTATAAACTATAAACTATAAACTATAAACTATAAACTATAAACTATAAACTATAAACTATAAACTATAAACTATAAACTATAAACTATAAACTATAAACTATAAACTATAAACTATAAACTATAAACTATAAACTATAAACTATAAACTATAAACTATAAACTATAAACTATAAACTATAAACTATAAACTATAAACTATAAACTATAAACTATAAACTATAAACTATAAACTATAAACTATAAACTATAAACTATAAACTATAAACTATAAACTATAAACTATAAACTATAAACTATAAACTATAAACTATAAACTATAAACTATAAACTATAAACTATAAACTATAAACTATAAACTATAAACTATAAACTATAAACTATAAACTATAAACTATAAACTATAAACTATAAACTATAAACTATAAACTATAAACTATAAACTATAAACTATAAACTATAAACTATAAACTATAAACTATAAACTATAAACTATAAACTATAAACTATAAACTATAAACTATAAACTATAAACTATAAACTATAAACTATAAACTATAAACTATAAACTATAAACTATAAACTATAAACTATAAACTATAAACTATAAACTATAAACTATAAACTATAAACTATAAACTATAAACTATAAACTATAAACTATAAACTATAAACTATAAACTATAAACTATAAACTATAAACTATAAACTATAAACTATAAACTATAAACTATAAACTATAAACTATAAACTATAAACTATAAACTATAAACTATAAACTATAAACTATAAACTATAAACTATAAACTATAAACTATAAACTATAAACTATAAACTATAAACTATAAACTATAAACTATAAACTATAAACTATAAACTATAAACTATAAACTATAAACTATAAACTATAAACTATAAACTATAAACTATAAACTATAAACTATAAACTATAAACTATAAACTATAAACTATAAACTATAAACTATAAACTATAAACTATAAACTATAAACTATAAACTATAAACTATAAACTATAAACTATAAACTATAAACTATAAACTATAAACTATAAACTATAAACTATAAACTATAAACTATAAACTATAAACTATAAACTATAAACTATAAACTATAAACTATAAACTATAAACTATAAACTATAAACTATAAACTATAAACTATAAACTATAAACTATAAACTATAAACTATAAACTATAAACTATAAACTATAAACTATAAACTATAAACTATAAACTATAAACTATAAACTATAAACTATAAACTATAAACTATAAACTATAAACTATAAACTATAAACTATAAACTATAAACTATAAACTATAAACTATAAACTATAAACTATAAACTATAAACTATAAACTATAAACTATAAACTATAAACTATAAACTATAAACTATAAACTATAAACTATAAACTATAAACTATAAACTATAAACTATAAACTATAAACTATAAACTATAAACTATAAACTATAAACTATAAACTATAAACTATAAACTATAAACTATAAACTATAAACTATAAACTATAAACTATAAACTATAAACTATAAACTATAAACTATAAACTATAAACTATAAACTATAAACTATAAACTATAAACTATAAACTATAAACTATAAACTATAAACTATAAACTATAAACTATAAACTATAAACTATAAACTATAAACTATAAACTATAAACTATAAACTATAAACTATAAACTATAAACTATAAACTATAAACTATAAACTATAAACTATAAACTATAAACTATAAACTATAAACTATAAACTATAAACTATAAACTATAAACTATAAACTATAAACTATAAACTATAAACTATAAACTATAAACTATAAACTATAAACTATAAACTATAAACTATAAACTATAAACTATAAACTATAAACTATAAACTATAAACTATAAACTATAAACTATAAACTATAAACTATAAACTATAAACTATAAACTATAAACTATAAACTATAAACTATAAACTATAAACTATAAACTATAAACTATAAACTATAAACTATAAACTATAAACTATAAACTATAAACTATAAACTATAAACTATAAACTATAAACTATAAACTATAAACTATAAACTATAAACTATAAACTATAAACTATAAACTATAAACTATAAACTATAAACTATAAACTATAAACTATAAACTATAAACTATAAACTATAAACTATAAACTATAAACTATAAACTATAAACTATAAACTATAAACTATAAACTATAAACTATAAACTATAAACTATAAACTATAAACTATAAACTATAAACTATAAACTATAAACTATAAACTATAAACTATAAACTATAAACTATAAACTATAAACTATAAACTATAAACTATAAACTATAAACTATAAACTATAAACTATAAACTATAAACTATAAACTATAAACTATAAACTATAAACTATAAACTATAAACTATAAACTATAAACTATAAACTATAAACTATAAACTATAAACTATAAACTATAAACTATAAACTATAAACTATAAACTATAAACTATAAACTATAAACTATAAACTATAAACTATAAACTATAAACTATAAACTATAAACTATAAACTATAAACTATAAACTATAAACTATAAACTATAAACTATAAACTATAAACTATAAACTATAAACTATAAACTATAAACTATAAACTATAAACTATAAACTATAAACTATAAACTATAAACTATAAACTATAAACTATAAACTATAAACTATAAACTATAAACTATAAACTATAAACTATAAACTATAAACTATAAACTATAAACTATAAACTATAAACTATAAACTATAAACTATAAACTATAAACTATAAACTATAAACTATAAACTATAAACTATAAACTATAAACTATAAACTATAAACTATAAACTATAAACTATAAACTATAAACTATAAACTATAAACTATAAACTATAAACTATAAACTATAAACTATAAACTATAAACTATAAACTATAAACTATAAACTATAAACTATAAACTATAAACTATAAACTATAAACTATAAACTATAAACTATAAACTATAAACTATAAACTATAAACTATAAACTATAAACTATAAACTATAAACTATAAACTATAAACTATAAACTATAAACTATAAACTATAAACTATAAACTATAAACTATAAACTATAAACTATAAACTATAAACTATAAACTATAAACTATAAACTATAAACTATAAACTATAAACTATAAACTATAAACTATAAACTATAAACTATAAACTATAAACTATAAACTATAAACTATAAACTATAAACTATAAACTATAAACTATAAACTATAAACTATAAACTATAAACTATAAACTATAAACTATAAACTATAAACTATAAACTATAAACTATAAACTATAAACTATAAACTATAAACTATAAACTATAAACTATAAACTATAAACTATAAACTATAAACTATAAACTATAAACTATAAACTATAAACTATAAACTATAAACTATAAACTATAAACTATAAACTATAAACTATAAACTATAAACTATAAACTATAAACTATAAACTATAAACTATAAACTATAAACTATAAACTATAAACTATAAACTATAAACTATAAACTATAAACTATAAACTATAAACTATAAACTATAAACTATAAACTATAAACTATAAACTATAAACTATAAACTATAAACTATAAACTATAAACTATAAACTATAAACTATAAACTATAAACTATAAACTATAAACTATAAACTATAAACTATAAACTATAAACTATAAACTATAAACTATAAACTATAAACTATAAACTATAAACTATAAACTATAAACTATAAACTATAAACTATAAACTATAAACTATAAACTATAAACTATAAACTATAAACTATAAACTATAAACTATAAACTATAAACTATAAACTATAAACTATAAACTATAAACTATAAACTATAAACTATAAACTATAAACTATAAACTATAAACTATAAACTATAAACTATAAACTATAAACTATAAACTATAAACTATAAACTATAAACTATAAACTATAAACTATAAACTATAAACTATAAACTATAAACTATAAACTATAAACTATAAACTATAAACTATAAACTATAAACTATAAACTATAAACTATAAACTATAAACTATAAACTATAAACTATAAACTATAAACTATAAACTATAAACTATAAACTATAAACTATAAACTATAAACTATAAACTATAAACTATAAACTATAAACTATAAACTATAAACTATAAACTATAAACTATAAACTATAAACTATAAACTATAAACTATAAACTATAAACTATAAACTATAAACTATAAACTATAAACTATAAACTATAAACTATAAACTATAAACTATAAACTATAAACTATAAACTATAAACTATAAACTATAAACTATAAACTATAAACTATAAACTATAAACTATAAACTATAAACTATAAACTATAAACTATAAACTATAAACTATAAACTATAAACTATAAACTATAAACTATAAACTATAAACTATAAACTATAAACTATAAACTATAAACTATAAACTATAAACTATAAACTATAAACTATAAACTATAAACTATAAACTATAAACTATAAACTATAAACTATAAACTATAAACTATAAACTATAAACTATAAACTATAAACTATAAACTATAAACTATAAACTATAAACTATAAACTATAAACTATAAACTATAAACTATAAACTATAAACTATAAACTATAAACTATAAACTATAAACTATAAACTATAAACTATAAACTATAAACTATAAACTATAAACTATAAACTATAAACTATAAACTATAAACTATAAACTATAAACTATAAACTATAAACTATAAACTATAAACTATAAACTATAAACTATAAACTATAAACTATAAACTATAAACTATAAACTATAAACTATAAACTATAAACTATAAACTATAAACTATAAACTATAAACTATAAACTATAAACTATAAACTATAAACTATAAACTATAAACTATAAACTATAAACTATAAACTATAAACTATAAACTATAAACTATAAACTATAAACTATAAACTATAAACTATAAACTATAAACTATAAACTATAAACTATAAACTATAAACTATAAACTATAAACTATAAACTATAAACTATAAACTATAAACTATAAACTATAAACTATAAACTATAAACTATAAACTATAAACTATAAACTATAAACTATAAACTATAAACTATAAACTATAAACTATAAACTATAAACTAAATTTCCTATACAAATA